>CABFOS010022509.1:0-17495 GCA_900660315.1 Diretmoides pauciradiatus | reverse complement strand
TATATGTAATGTAACTGGTAATGCAATTTTGCTAATGCAACTAATTGCATTTCGACTCTTGTACGTTGCTTCCAGTGTTGGTAAGTAAATACTGTAGAAAAAGAAATCCCCAAAGGGTGCTGTTAAAACCATAAGATAAACAGGACCAACTACAGTTCACTACATTGTTGACTTTTGCATTTTTTTCACACACACACACACACACACACACACCCTTTGATATAACATATAACAAGGTTTAACCGTGTTATCCGTCATGGAGCATTACATATCACTTATGAAACTGTGTGGGTATTAAATCATCTGTGATCCCTGTGTGGTATCTTATGTACTGCATGTTGGAAGCATGAGGCGCTCAGCTCTGATAAAAGTCTGCTCATTTCCATACATCTCCCCTTGATCGAGTCTGCTCATTTATCGTCAATATTGGTGATGACAGTGATGACAAGCCTTTACTTATTTTCCATGCTGCCGGTGGTGATGAGAGCGTAATCAGAAGCATCATTAAGGCTCTACATAGACGGCTGTGCCTGTTAGTCCTGTTACCCACGCCCATAATAACTCTGAAAATGCAAATCAACTCCAGGTAATCTATTAATGTCACTTCAATTTTATGTCTGCGCTCCAATTTAGCGGATCTTGACACATTTGGCGGGGCCCCGTGCTTCCGTACATGGATTCATTTTGCTGGGGTTTCAGAGAGCGCGGCCCGTGAGAAGGGGAGACAGGCCATCTGTCTACGCGCCCGTTTATTAATCGCCCTGATAATGAAGCGCAGGCACCGACAAACACTCCTGGGGCCTCGCTCGCATGAGTTCCATCCAGCAAAACAACTTTCAGCAAGTTTGTTTCGCACTATAGCAATTATTGTCATTCACACCCCCCTTAGCACAGGGAGGAGGGTCTTGTGACCTCTCCTAATTACCTGAATCGTCAGTTCGAGCAGACTTTGTAATTTCCAACTACATCACAACCTGCTTGTTAGCTGCAGAAGGGTAGCAGAGCCTCATAATTCCAACATATGGTCGACAGACAGAGGGAGAATTCGTCAGCTTGTACTGGCTTTAAAGTCATAGACCCCATTAACGGGAAAACACGCTCTGCTAATCCTGTGAGATTTGTGCAATCCGTGCAAACAAATTCTAATTCTAATCATAGACATACTTGCACAAATAAGCAACAAGTTCACTTTTAATGGAAAGGATATTGAAATATAATTATATCATGAATATACTTATAAAACTGACACTCAGTATAGGAGAGATATGGAAAGGTGTTAATTTTTGATGAAATAAGTTTGTATTGATTTTACATCCTCTTCAAGCTCTTCCTATTGTTCTGTACAGTAGGTGCTTGTGACTGACTGGGCTTTTTCTTGGTCGAGTTATTTAAACACTCACAGTTGCTCTTTGTCGATGCACAATGCGATCTTTTGGGTAATTTTTCCGCATTGAGATTTGACAACGCAACAAGTCAAATATCTATTTGTATATTTCTTAAAAAGAGAGATTGAAGCCACAATGCTGAGGCAGGTCCTTGGCCACTGTCACACAATAGCTCGACAGTCTGCTGAAAAACGTTACAGGGCATAAAAGGAGATGCTAGAGAGCCCTACTGCTGGGAACCCTTGTGCTGAAGGCATTGTTGAAAGTGCTCTTTGTTTCAGGATGATCAAATAAAAAGGAGAAGAGATGAGAAAAGAAGAGAGGAAAAGGTGTTCCAAATTAGAGAGTCTCAATGAGTGATGACTGATTCGATGAAGTGTAGCTTTGAAAAAGGAGCAGTCTAACCAAACCAAAGGCATGCCTTTGACTGCCTTTACTAGTTAGAGCTTACATTCCTGTTTATAACCCTTTATTACAAACCAGTCATTCCCAGTCCTTATCGCCAACAGTGTTACCCTGGCTGCTACCGTTTAGATGAAACTGTGCACCGACTGGGCATCGCTCTTCCAAATGCAGCCATCGTCTTTGGCATCTAGCACTGTTGCACTGTACTTTGAGAGGCAATCCGCTAAACAATTAAAACAGTAGATGGCTCCTATCTCAGCCATTCAATAGAAGGAAAGTCAGAGAAAAGTCAGAGAAAGCCACACGTCTTATCCGGCTGGTCGCTTTAAAGGAAGAACAAAGGCTCTTTCTCCTTCGTTTCCCATTAACCTCTATGCTCCTCCGCACACAGGAAACATGGCGACCTCAGTGGCCCATGTCACTGTATCTCATCCGGCTGCAGGGATCGCTTCCTAAGGGGGACGGTGACATTCAATGAGGGGGTTTCTATCTAGCCATGGGTCCTTGACCGTGGAGAACAAAATGATACAGAAATACTTTTGTACCTGCAGCCATTGCACTACTAAACAAAGCTAGCACGAGATGATGCACTTCGCCCATGGATGGCACTTTAAGCCTTTGAGGGAGTGTGTGTGTGCGTGCGTGCGTGCATGTGTGTGTGTGTGTGTGTGTGTGTGTGTGGAAGCACTTTGACCTACTTAAGAGTTATTATATGTAAATACTTTTTTGATACTATAATAATGCTTATTTTAAAGTATTTGTTTTGATTTGTTTTATGAATGTGTACCGTTGTGATGTCTTGTTTTTATCTCTGGATCGAGATTGAGTCTCCCGTCAGCACAACAAACTAATAAAGAAACCTTGACCTTGAACCTTGACCTTGACAGATAAAGGGTGGGTGTTCATATTTGTCATATTTGTCACACTTGATGAAAGAGGAGCTGTTAAGACATTGATGATCATTTGATGCAGGTGGGTTAGCACACTCACAGAGCTGTTAAGGGCCGACCACCCGTCGCAACGTACCATCTTTTAGCATACGGCGTAATCACTTTTTAATACTTTTTGGTTATGCGTTTCTGTCAAGTTTTGCACATATCCAGCCGACATCGCATCAATATCCGTTTATTTTCTCCTGCCTCTCCTGCAGACGTTATTAGTTATCCGCTGCTCGATGCACTCTCAGTAAACCACTGAGTTCTGCACAAATTCTCATTTTACTGCGATAAAGATGAAACGCCACTGTAAAAAGAACCTGTGATTTATGAATTTAAGGAGAGAGATGAAGGCAAAAATGACTTATTGTTTGTTTGTCCGGGGATTCTGATTCTTTCCATAATGCTGCAGCACATGAAAACTTAACAAGACGAAAACCAGTCATCGAAAGAAAAGCCTTTTCAAGCAAACAACTGAGCATTCGTGAATGTTTAATTAATCAGCAGTGACAAAAAGGGAACAACAATCAACAAAGAGACGCCGACTTCCATTTTTCATGCAGCATTCCCACTGGCAAATCACAGAGTGCTGTCAACTACCACTTTGCTCCCCACCCCGTCACTATAGCTGTTCCCGCACTACACTGACAAAGCCCTTGGAGAGCTTCATTTCAGCTGAGATCTAAACAATGAGCGGTAGGGATCAAGCAGAACAGTTCACACAACAGAGTTCACTGTTATTCAGTGTTTACATGGATACTTTTGCATTGTGTTTTGTTTCCTTTTACTTCCACTGCAGTAGCAGCAGCTAATAAGAAGCAGTTATATCATCATGAGCTAGCGCTGAGTCACCATTAACTCGAGGAACCGATGCAAAGCCTGCAACCTGCAGATGGGATTTACCAAACAGATTCCATTACATCCGTAACACCATCTGCCCTAGCATGTTATGTCAGCTTCATGACAGGTAACAAGAGGAAACCCAATGAGGAATCACAATAACAAGCGCATACCACCCAACAACAGACCTCAACACCCTCGCTGAACTCCTCCAATGTCAAAATGGCCAAAAGACAAACCCTGGTCTCCCGCCGGCTACTGATGGAAATATTTTCTACAAGTCTCCCGCTGTGCTGGGGTCAGGATCAATGTTCGCTTGAAAAGGGCAGTGTACTGATCCACTTGCAGGCTTCTGCCAATCCTGAGCGGGCTATACGTTTGAATTATGTGATCATGGATGGAATAAGAATGAGAATACATGAATATATTAGCATAATGGTAAATGTAAAGTGTTTGGGGCGGCTTGTGCACTAGTTTAGGCTGGTTGGAGTGCTGTATGAATGGATGCTTTACCTTGTGGCAATTAACACCACTCAATGCCAGCGGACAGATTGAATGAATTGAAAGCTTGTGGTAATACATGCAAAATCTGTATGCTGACGGTGTCCTTTTGTTTGTCATTCTGCTGTCTGTTCTGCCTCTGTGAGTATATAGAAACACGAAATCTTGAATAATGTTTAAAAAAAACTATCCATGTATCATTAACCCTGTCCGCTGTGAGGTATGTGAGGTATGCCTTTCTGTTGTGTATCTTGTGCTATTTCTCTGTGGAAGAAAAAAGACACCTGCTCAAGTTGTAAAGACCTATTTATTATCTCCTTTTAAATGTGCTAATGCAAAATGAGGTGGTGCACAAAGTGATTTTCTGTTCCTCTCTCCATGTTTTGCATCATGTTGTATTCAAAGCGTTCTAATTACAGTGCTCCAATCGCAGGGACCATTAGCTCATATCACATATTTGACTGCACACATGAAAAGGTTAAATGATGTGATCAAAATTGCATGTATTCCAAAATGGTGCACATCATAAATTGGATTGACCCGTGATCTATACAAACAGGGGAATAGTGATGTTCAAGCCAGATGGATGTGGATTCATCTATATGTGCTGATGTGTTTGAAAGACTGTAGGATTTTCAGTAGGTCTTTTTTGAAGCTTCCTTTCAAGTTCCCTGGTTTCCTGATAATGTAAGTGTGTGACATTTTACAAAATTAGATTGTTTGATTTAGGTTTTGCATGTTGTTTGTTAGACTTTTAAGTGGGCGTATTCCTTTGTTGAAGATGTAAGGTTATAGTGGGAGGCCTTGCACGGTGAATGTTGGCAGTAATGTTAGTTGTTTAGTTGCAGTCATGAGCTATTGGTGAGGTACTGGTGGTTTTATTTTATTTTTCATTGTTGCAGCATTTTCATTTGCCAACAGCTGGCCAGTATTTACTAGCCCTAAGCTAGTTTTTACCCTTTTTTCCCATTCACTCTTTATTATCTACCCATCAGAGATCTCTCCTCTCTTTTTCTGAGCAGCAGAGAGTAGAAGTGAAGCCTGTCTGTCCTGACTCACCAACTGTAGACATCTCTGGAACAGAGGCCCTGTACGGGCCCTCGATGAACTGTGGTGGATTGTCGTTGATGTCCTGGACCTTGATGATGAACTCGGACGGAGCCTCCAAGGGCTTGTCCGTATCGGCGTTAACAACCTGGGCTGTTAGCGTGTACTCAGCCTTCTCCTCGCGGTCCAGCCTCTTCATGGCGTGGATGTCGCCCGTCATCTCATTGATGGCGAAGATGGTGCCTGCCCCCTCACCCGCTAGGACGTACTTGATGTTCTTGCTGCCCACATCCAAATCAGTGTGTAGCTGGAATAGAACGGGGGAGAAAAAAAGTTCAAGCGTGCAGCAAAGTCATCAGTTTGATCCCATCATATATAGAGAGATGGGCTATTTTATTTTTTTACGAATGCAAGGTGACATGCTCAGCAGATTTTGCAGCCTCACTCACTGTAAATGCATATAACTGTAAAGTATGACTGTACGGTGAGGATGCTAGTGTGTTGCTGCTGTGCTTTGCGGCAGTAGCAGGGATACTAAACGTGGCTCAACATACACTTTGCTAAATGAGGCCCACTGGGGACGATAACTTTATAAGTAGCACAGGAAATGGACTGTAGCCTACATAGTACCTCGTTACAGATCACAAATACATCATACAAATTCAGAATGTGGCAAATATTGCTCCCTACAGTCTGAAGTTCACACAACAAAAAAGCGAGAGGTTCTTTGAATGTGGCATCCCATAGTACAATAGAATAGAAATGCACTGGAATCCATGAAAAATTAAAGAGGTAAGTGCTACACGCTATGATTCATGCTTACAGATAAGTCGGATCTGATGTTACTGGACGATGCTGCATGTTCCTCATTATTTTGTAATCACAGTTTCATTAGTTCACCAAAGCGGCATTATGTGCTAGGCTGAGCGTTTGGCTCCCTCTCACCGCATAGGCTGAATATAACTAATGAGTCTGACAATGCTCCATGAGACCGTTGCAAACATCGGTGGACCCAAGAACGGGCAAAACCCCTTTTGTTAAGTCAAGAGGAGTCCGACATTGAGGATGAACAGGGTGATAATAGGTGGATGGAAGGGAAAAGAGAAAGGACAGAAGGGAGAGAAAGAGAAAATGAGTAGTGAACTTGGTTATTATTTAAATCAACACAGGAAGTGGTTCTTTTAAGTCACATTTCAAATAAACTCCTTGATCCCCGGGGGTCAGTTACGTGCAGACAGGAGGAAAGAGGCATGAAGTAGAACATTTGTAAATTCAACAATGTTCAGCAGTAGGTGTGACGTGGCTGGCAGCCCCCTTCGTTCGGTTTGCATTTGCACTAACTCCCTCTCTATATAAAACAGTCACAAACACACACACACACACACACACACACACACACACACAGGCAGGCATCAAAACATCTGTATTCAGCAGGTTTAATTTCATTTCCTGCCACAAGAGAGATTCCTGTGGGAGCGTGGCTAGGGTGCAGAACAGCAAGGTAAAACTCTGTCTGTGAAAATCCCGACCTCTAAACCCCCCGCAATGTTTTTATAAGGCAGCTTTTATGCATATACTGTCTCAAAGGTGTTGTTTGCAGACACTGACAAAGCACATTCACTTAAATTGTCACACCTTGCACTTTTGTTTTCCTAATTGTGCCATCATTTCATATGAAATATGTAGCTCATTAACACAAATGCCTCGCAACATCCTGCACACTGAGAAACCCTTTAAATGAGCCCAAATTAATGACGATCTGTCTTTTGTCTTTTCATCATGTGTGCGTGTGTGCATGTAATTAGGCATATGGGATTGTGTGTGCGTGCGTGCGTGGTGCCTTCACAGGAGGTAAATTTGATTTTTTTTTAGCTTGCACATTGATTGTGGTTATATCATACATCAAATGTAACTCTTCACCGAATCTCTTCGCATTGGCCGATACATAGTTTGGTCCCTGTTCAGTGGACAGCACTGGGGTCAGCCATGCTACACCCTGTAATGTCAATGTAAACCTCTTATGCACCTCTTATGTTTAGTATCTCTTGTTTGGCAAATCAATGCTGAAATAGCGACTGATTGTTTCCACACTGTAGCTGGCTACAATGGCAAAATGTAGTTGACAAGTTCACTTTTCCAATGATAGATCGGTCAAGGAAATCCCTGCTTAATTGTTGTGTGGAATAGTGGCATGCAATTACTGAAAAAAAATAGGAAAAAAATGAATTATTGATACTGTACGTGAATCAGCACTCGTAAGCTATGCCTGAGCTCTGAGCTGTAACCAGCCACAGTTCATGATATTGTCTCCTCTACTGTAAATGCCCTATACAGTACCTAGTCTTGACACCGGAGTGCACAAGTGATCTTTAGAGAGCGTAACTCTGTGGCAGACTTGTTGTTTTACGAGTTACCTGGGCAACTAAAACCGCACCAACAATCAGCAATATTGACTGTGGCATTCAGGAAACAAGGACAACAGCCGTGTAACCTCGGTGATGTGCTACAATGCACACGGTAGTAATGTTTACAGACACACCAATACAGCAGATTAGTCCCATGTTAGTTGTTTGTATACATCTCTGTATAGGCCTGCTCAGGATAGATGACATTTTTTCACACACAACAGTGGATAAGTTATGGAAAAGTTACTTTTTTATGGTTGGAACTGAAATATGAGCTAGCCCTTCATATACTTATCAACATGGACGTTCTAAACCATGTGCTCAGCTTCATTTTGGAGGAAATGTTTTCATAGGTTGAGAAAGTCATTATGACTCTGCCTTATTTCCAGTACACTGAGTGGTGGAGAGACCGACATCCATATAGTTGGAAGCTGCAGTTCAGGAGGATGAAGAAAACATTTGCTGATTGGTGAAATTATCCTGTGGCTGTACCTTACACTGCTCTCTACTTCGTGCAAGTTTTGTTGCACACACACACACATGCACACACCCACACACACACCATTTTCCAACCACAACCCCTATTCACGGCTGCATGGGACTACTTATCCTGTCAGCGGAGGAGGAAATATGTCAGTCCCTGCTGAAGATAGGCTTTTAAGGCAATCACTGGAACAATCACTGTGTCCTAATGAGCAGGATTCTACCGATTCGAGCCCCCCTTGCCCCCCACCCCTGGGCCCTAAGCTAAGTAAGCCCTACATGGGGAATTAATGATTCTGCTCCTTGTCTGAGCAAGTGGCGGATAGGGCATGTGCTCTTCCTATGTATGAGAGAGAGAGACCGAGACAGAGGGAAAGGGAGGAGATCCTGTCACTGTGAGGCAGGTTGTCAGCCACTGTCTGCTAGAGCAGAATACTGCATACAGTACAGCAGAGTAGTTTCTCCTCTGGCTCTAAATCTTATCTCGGGCCTCAGTTAATCCTTGCTTAGGGTCAGAGATATTCCTCTTTGCCGCATTTGACCTTATAAAACTCTGCTAGTTAAATATATATGTTATTAATACTAACATATGTAATCGTTTGGTGCTTACATGCGGTTCATCCTACATCCTATATCCTACTGTGTCTTCTTCTCTATTCAGATTTTTTGATGATGAAAGATAAAGGTAACAGATGACGCAAACGTATACGCTTAGGGCTTGCCTTGAAGAGAAACCTGCATGTGTTGTATAATGCAATTCTGTATGGGCTCCAAATACCAAGCTGTAATCTTAGCATGGTGAACATGATACATTTGTTTCACTAAGGTTGCATGACCAGAGCAGATCGTGATCATACCTGGGGAAGAATGTCATGTAAAAGCTTAAATATGCACTAAATTTCATGTTTTATGTAGAGTGTATGGGAACCCCAAGGCCATGTGCTGGTGCTGCTATGTACCGCTTTATATAGCACCTCTTGTAACAGCCAGATGTTGACCTTTTTCTATAACTCACCATGCAGTTCACTCAATTATTACAGTACAGTTATCCTCATTTGCTCCATGTCAGGAAATTAATTAATCCCAAAAAATAATTCAAGAGGACTTGATGATGCAACGGGGGGACAGGAGGTAATGCATGGGCAAAACTGGTAAAATTAGAGCTACCATTTTCCCCAACTGTTCACCCTCAGGCTGCAATAGCCTAAATAGTTACTTGTGAAATATTCTGCTCAAACAAATCTGGAAATTAATTCTAGCCTCCTCCCATTTGTTGGATTTCAATTTGGTTAATTACACCTACATGAATAATCTTTAATCCTAAATATTGCAATAACATTTTGAATGTACGGAACAGATGGCGCAATGCATGATATATGATACACTTAGCTATTCTTGGGAACATTTTCCCTCCAGTCTGTCTCGTGGCACGTAGCGTTTTATCAAATTGGACAGAAAAGTTCCCTTCTGGTGCGAACCACAACATACTTTACTGGGAGAAACCATAATAGGAGGGAGCATCGATCGTCCTGAAAAGGGCCACTTTGGAAATGAAAAGTTTAATTCAAAAATGTGCTATCCATTTTAAAATCTAATTGTAACCTGAAATAGGTTCCTCAATATTTCAAGATTTCCTATTCAAAAAAAAAAGTTCCCTTGGCTGTACGCTATGGTCTTAAGACGGTCTTAAGACGATTTTGGTGCGGAAGAAACTTTGTAAGACAGGGTTTTTCTCCAAATGCTAGACATTGTTATTCTGTTTTTGCAATGCTGACAAAGGAAATAAGACTGTTGGGATTTGAGGACATCTATTGAGACGGTACAGTAGTCAATATTCCTTTTTTCTTAAAGAGGTCAAACGTACGACTATTCCATTCATCAGCCGCTATTCATGAAGGCCTTGACGGGGACGAGGGGGGTTAACAGCACCTGACATGCGTTCCCAAATGGTCATTATCATTCCAGACACTCGTGTGTTATTGAGACAACGGGAAAGAGACGGTGCCATGACCCAAATTCAAGCAAAGGTGATGGTTTGTAATTGAAGCCGCTCAGAAAGTTCAGAAAGGAACAGTAATTAAAATCAGTGCAGAGGCTCTGAGTGTTCCACCTTCTCACCACTGCTTTTTTTGTTGTTGTTGAGAAATGGGGTGAATGATGAGCAAGACTTTCCCTTTTCTCCTTCTCGCTCTATTATTCTCCTCTTGGACAATAGCGAAGGAATGAGACAAACAAACAAGAGACAATTTGTGCTGGATTTGTGTGGAACTTGAGCGCGGGTCAATCGAGGCTAATGTGTTCCGTGTCTGTCTCTGGGCCACATGTGTTGCATTTACTGCTGAGAGATCGTTATTGCTTCTCGAGATTAATTCAAAGTCAAAGCAGTTACCTTTAGTATGAGAGGGCAACACAATTAGATTTAGTCATCCATGAAAACCCTTTTGTTTAAGTGTGGGTGTGCAGGAGGATGCATTTCAACCGCCCTATGGTACGGCATTACTGAGAGAATGGAAAACAGAAAGAAAAAAAACAATAATTCAGAATTATGCATTGGGGCTGTAGGGTATATCAGCTCACTCTTCAAGAATTACCTATTGTATATGCAACCAATCTGAAGTATAGATTTTTACCCCATGTTCATCACACGCCATTGTGAAAATAACAGAACAACAGACAGTCAATTTGTTCGCTGGTGTGCGCTGTGCCTACCGGGCTACTACGACATGTACTGTAATGCAAGAAAACAAACAAAGGTGGAAAAAATAAATAAATTAGGGATAATATACTATCAACGCAGATGCATGGCAGCACCGTGTGCGTCCTCTGAGGAGCTGTGCAATAAGCACTAAGCCTGTGTAGGAAACCTGCGAATTGAGTAAAACAAACAAGCAGCAAAAGAAATAAATGCGATAAACAATAAAGCGACGGAGCCGTGAAAAGCTGTAAATGAGCTCAGACACGGGGGTCAAGCGCCGCACGCTGCGTGTTAAATAGAGGTAGATTTTTTAGCATTAACCTCCACTCCTGTCATTACTCTACCTGTGAGTCCAAAACTCATCGGTATACACAGCATGTCGAGGATGGGAGAGTGTGTGTGTGTGTGTGTGTGTGTGTGTGTGTGTGTGTGTGTGTGTGTGTGTGTGTGTGTGTGTGTGTGTAGGGGAGGAAGAGGGGGGTTCAAGCCAAAACAAAACAAGCATAATCAAGGAGCACAACAGTTTTCTCTTTCTTCTGTGCGGCTGACCTAATCAAATCAAGGAATGAGATTGATTTCATGAGGTGCAGATGGATTCCGCAGAAAGTCTAATTCAACACGTCGGCTCTCCACTATAATGTGTGTTTTCTCGGTCCAGATGGTGCTGCTCAGGTTTGTAAATCCTATTTCAACATTTTACTCCCCCTGACTCCCTCTATCTCTTTCTTTCTTCCGCTCTCTGAGTCTCTCTCTCTAGTTTCTTTTTTTTGGCTAATTATTCAACAACCGAGTAAATGAGTGGTGATGGAAGATGAGTATCACAAACTCAGCTGTCAAACATGTTGTGTAACTGTGATATTGTTAAATGTCACGGGGAACACATGCTGACTCGTGAGTTCGTCGGCGGACTTGTTGCAATTCATCTTTGCGTTATGGGAGAATCCCAGTTGTCCTACGCCCACGGGTGAATAATCTTCTGAAGATGTCACGCCGTTATTTACAACGGACAAAAACTGGCCTTGAACACAACACATTTGTGTCAACAAGTTCAACCGGATTCTTCCTCTATACATTGTGGGTGACTGCAACTAGTGACTGCATGTAGCTTTTCTTGTGAACC
The DNA here is from genome assembly GCA_900660315.1 of Diretmoides pauciradiatus. Classification (NCBI taxonomy): domain Eukaryota; kingdom Metazoa; phylum Chordata; class Actinopteri; order Trachichthyiformes; family Diretmidae; genus Diretmoides; species Diretmoides pauciradiatus. The sequence goes on along the minus strand of CABFOS010022509.1, from coordinate 5,679 downwards.
TTAGGCACGATGATGATTGATTCACAATAAAAACAACAACACTGGATGTCAGAGAGCAAACCCCCGGGGGGACAAGAGTCATGATGTAACTTTTCTTTGCATTCCGATCAGCGTGTTTCCAGAGGTGTTCAGTACAGTAGTTATAAATATGTGCACAAATTTCCATAATTGGAAGACATGCCATGCCAGAGCCATTCTTTGGGGCTTATTCTTGCAGGAAAATGCAGATGTGTTCCACAGTGCCTGTTCGAGCTGTCAGAGTCATTGTTCTCAACCTGAGAAGCCTTGCAAATTAGCCAGTTTCAGTGCCAACTGCCACAGCCAGAAAAACATGCATGCTGGTGTTGAAATTCACCCAGGCATAAGGTTTTTGAATGGGGACTCAAATAATGGGCTCTGACACGTTTGGCTAAGTACTTTTGTTTGTCTGATAGTGACTCCCTACTGTACGCCTTACCTACAGTACTTCCACTTATTCATCGAGTAGTAATTTGGTAGAATATTCATATTTCTGTATTCATGTATTCATTTATTTAAGCATTTGTTTAATACTACTGGCTATAGCTATTGTAGTTTTTTATTTGCGACTTGATCAAATCTACAGCGTTTTTAATCCCCAAATCTGCTCCCAATTGCGCCCAAAGAAATATGTGTATCACCGCGTAATGTTGCCACAATGTCAGTTAGTCATAACATCAGATTCATGAATAGGTTTCTATGGAGAGAGACCAGTGCTGCCAAAAAAGAATCACAATCTTTATGTGTAAGACATCTACGAATAGCCATTCTGATCTCATCTCCAGTAGGATCAACAGCAAGGTCACATGTGCATATTATTTGGACTAAGTATCTCTCCAGTGGCTTACACCAGCATCCAATCTGTACTGTAGCACAAAAGCTTACATGTACTTTATCTGCTGTAGGTTTTTATCCAGATTCAAAGCCAGCATACCTCTCCGCGGGATGTCTTTTAATATAATAATGCAGGAATTGGAAACCAGTATTTGCTCGGTGCTATAAGAACAAAAGACAGTATAAATGAGGCCTTCATCGGCTATATTAATAATCATCTTTGCCTTCTCCTTTGAGAGGCCTGTGATATTGAGTATCATTAGACATGCAAATAACAGCTCAATTTTCCCGTCCATGGGATTAAGAAGGAAAGAGAGAAAAATGAAGAAGAGGCATGGCTGTGGCAGAAACAATTAAGCCTTCCTCTTTGCAGGAGCACTTGGCAGCCGTCTTCAGACGGGTAGGGGGGGACAGGAGGGGTTCTTCGGCTAGACGGCGACGTCAACACCCTTGTCTGAGTGAATGTGCGATTGCACAAAGCAGCGCTTTAAGATGTCAAATCACCTTGGAGTGGACGGCAGCTACAAGCACAAGCACTCCTTCTGCGTGTCACAAAGAGAGAGCGAGTGAGAGGAAAGGAGGGAGGGAGGGAGAACAAAGGAACTAGGAACAGAGAAGAGAGTCATCTCTATTGCCGTACGTCGCAGACAGTGATATGATGTTCCTTTTATTCCTTCCCTCATCCCACACGGACAACCATCAAGTGCATTACCAACGTAGCTCTGAGACACAATCCCCAACCATCCTCCACCGCATTAGACAAATATGCAAGGCCTTTCCCACTTACATAATCTTATCCCCTGGCTACAAGAGTGAACTTTTGCGTTCCGCTGCACCACGCTTGTAGATCGTAGCCCACAAAAGCAAGCAGCGGCTAGAGAAGTGATACAAACCCCCTCCTGGAATGCTGCACTTGAGACGAAGTTCAACTAAATATTTTCATACACTAAAGTCAAAGTCATTTACTCTTCCCTACGGTGCTTGGAAAGGGGGAGTGGGCATGGAAATTGCCTCTCATAACCCATTTCCCTGATTCCCTTGTTACCTTCACTTTGCAGGTTATCTTCATCGTTCCACTACTCGTTATCACTTCACTAGAAGAGCTGGGGGGGGGGAATTTGATCTTAGTCTGTAAGGTTACCTTAAGGAAAGTAAGAAAACAGGTTAGGCCCAGGGGGTATTAAAGCTTTAAGATCCAGCATGTGAATTAAGGGGTCTTTTTATAAACCATGAAACACATGTACTTTTTCTGTGTCACCCCCCAAAAAACAAGACTAGGTCAAAACCTAGTGTGTGGCTGGACCGTGTGCGCTCTCCCTCTGTTTTCTGTTCCTAGGTGCACTTGAATGCATCGCAATGTATTACAGTGAAAGTCGTGGTCAAATTTTGTAGGGGCACTTGAATGCATTACAATGTATTACGGCAAAAGTTGAGTAATGGTGTAACCATAGATATAGAAACGTAGATACCTCATTGGCTTTCGGATCTCAGCTCCCCCAGCTCCAATATGGCGGAGGCGCAGACGCATATTGGCGACATACAGCAACGGCCAATGAGGTATCTACGTTTCTCTATCTATGGGTGTAACCCTTCGCCAAACACTGGAATTTCCTAGCCTGAATGGTACATTCAACACACCATGACATCACCAAATGCCCAAATTTCCTAGGCAGTCAGCCACATTTGCGTCTTACGGTGTGCTGCTTTCATGGTCCACACAAAAAAGAGAGGAAAAAGAAATCATTCAACATGGCAAATGAGGGAGTTTTGGATGAAAGCATTGCAGCTGACAGAGTTCAGTCCATCATCCTGGCAACGAGGACGAGACAAGTGAGTCTAAAAGTTAAAGAAAAGTCAAAAGTGACTCCCAGAAATACTCACGTCTCCTCTCATCTCTCTCTCTTTCGCTATCTTCCCCTCTTTATCACTCCCTCCCTCGCTCCCGCTCTCGGCCTGTGTCTTTTTCTGGAATCGCCCGTCGGTAATGTCAACAGAGATTTCACGGCACAGTGCTGGTGCATCAGCAGGGCTCACATTTCCCCTACCTGTGATTTACATCAGAGAAGAGGCTCATGGGGGATTTTCCATGCCAGCAAAGGGAGGGGGGAGTTGAGGGGGGTGGTGGTGGTGGTGGTGGCTGATAGAGCCAGCACCCTGGGGCTTGACGCAGTAAGGCACTCTAACAATGGTGGCACCGGCCAACCGTCTGAAAGATGCTTTTACTACAAAGAGAAGTCCTGCATGGCTGCATTTAGTCTCTTTAAATGTCATCATGCTCATATAGAGACTTGGGAATTACATATGAACATGGATAAATTTTATCCTGCTACATTTCATTTGTGTGTGTGTATGTGTGTGAGTCTATTTGTGCACCTGCATGTGTGTATGTGCAGTATGTATTACAATTTGGCTAATATGAGTTTTTGAAGGATGATACTGATACCAATATGTCTGGATTGACATTAAAACCCAGACTAATCAAATACTTATAGGGTTTAACTCCAGGGTATATTAGAATTCATCCACAAAAAACATCAATAAACAATTAAATGAATAAATAAAATGTGTAAAGGAAATCAAATTTCACTGCAGGTTTTACACATTGTTTTATGTAGATGGGGTCAGAGAGGACAGTCCGTCATATTGATGATATGGCTGATAAAAGGCCGATATCGACCCTCTGTATTGGTCTAACCCCAGCATGTATACCCGTCTAAGTGTTTCTCTGTCTGCTATGTGTTCAAACAACAGAACTGCTAACTGGCCTGAGATGGTTGTCATGTCCTGAGCTAACGAGTCTAGAACATAGTGAGACACGCCATTTGTCTTCCCTAATAAGACATGAGAGCAGACAGACATTTGAAGGAAGTCAGCGTCGTAAGATGACTCTTTCCTGGAAAGATACACACTGAAGCTTGCCAGGAAGGCTCATTTTGAGTGTGTGTGTTTGTGTGTGTGTGGTGTGTTTGTGTGTGTGTGTGTGCCTGCTGCCTGTATAAATATGTGTGCATATGTGCATTGCTGGCTTGTTGTGTATGGCGGGTGTGTGTTTCCATGCCAGGCGTGGATAATTTGGGCATGAGTGTGTCTTTGTGTGTGTGTGTGTGTGTGTGCGCGCGCGTGCATGTGTGTGTGTGTGTATTCCTCTACAAATGCCCCCTCCCTATTACAGCTGACTAGTAGATGGATGCTAGCTGTCACACCTGCCTGACTTTGTTCCTGCCAGATGCGGTGGGGTCACAGGGAAAGCGCCCAAACACTCATCAATCTCAACCATTGTCCAACCTTCTTTCGGCTCCGGCAACAGCTTCCAATATCCATTTAGTCAGTCCAGATGCTGGCAAAACTGCTTACATACACAGAAACCAAACCTACTGACCTGCATTGTCCATATTGGTAGATTAAAAAAAACACACAAAAAAAACAAAAAACAAAAGATATAACAGGATCAGGAATAATCTTCTAAGTGCTCGTGACAAACAAGAAAAGGGAATGTTTGTATTTACTCTCTGAGGCTGTGAAGTCATCTTCTTCGTCGGTAAACTAGTACCACACCAGAAGCCTGAAAAGTAATTTTGCTCATTCAGGGCCGTGTTCCCTCTTGTAAAATAAATGTGCAGGGTTTTGTGGGTCCCTTGATAGGAAGCAGCACTCGAGTAGCCAATCCACTAATGTGAGGGAGGGGAATGAAGACAGAACGTGTAAACCTGACATGTAGCCTACATTTTATCCTGATGGCATTTTTTTTCTCCCTCCCCAGAAAGTTTGTTTCAGATGTACTCTATGAAGTATTTATGACACAATATGTAACAGCAGAAAAGACGAAAAAACAGAGGAAGTCTGAGGAAAAAACTCCTTTATGCCAGGGAGCAAAGTTGTTCAGGATGCATTATGATGTTATATCTTTAAGCAAGGGGGAATCAATCAAGTTGTGCAATCAGTTGCTGCTGGTTTGGATCATGCTGCCGTATGCTAGAAAGATGTTTTCCTGCGCATGATTTTTTCCCCTGACATGGTGTAGTGATTCTGGGTGCTAAAACGCACTACAAACAGTAATAGGGTGAAAATACAGCTCTTTCTGTATCTGTCTGTTTCTCTCAATGGTATTTCTCTCTGAGTTTTCACCCTTCAGCTACTTCTCTCCCTTTTTTATTTCTCTCTCCTCCTCTGGGTCTCCGGAGGGTTGGGAAATAATGTACACAAACATAACAGGCGAACGGGAGAAGTGCTCATGTTGTTTACGCGCGGCGAATGAAACGAGAAAAAAAAACGGGAAAAAGAAATCATCACAGCGTGTGTTTCCATCGCCGCACACACACTTTAATTGCAAAGAATCGGAAAGTTGGGAGAATTCCCCTCAGTATGCAGATGTACTTTGATGCTGTCACTCACACGGTGTGAGGCTTTTGATTAGGCCTTGTCTGTGCATAGGCGCCTCATGGCCACGCTTGGCAAGCAGGAGCCATTAAAATCACAGCAACTCTGGCTCCCCCCCTACACCCTCTGTCTCCCGTTTCCCTTTCTCCCTCTCCCAACTGGGTCACCCACTGCGAGAGACTTGTTACTGAAGGTAACACCACTAACAACCAGCGCTTCTGAGAGGAGGGGTGGTGGGCTGTATGAGGGAGAACAGGAAATGCAACGCAATGAGGAGAACAAAAAAAGAAGCTTGATTTTGTTTGACTTTTCCCGTTACTAAAGATGTGTGTGTGTGTGTGTGTGTGTGTGTGTGTGTGTGTGTGTGTGTGTGTGTGTGTGGGGGTGTGTGTGTGTGTGTGTGTGTGTGTGTGTGTGAACATGCAGTATGAGCCGGGGGTCCTAGAGGCA
>CABFOS010022507.1:0-10021 GCA_900660315.1 Diretmoides pauciradiatus | reverse complement strand
TCAAGCAGTTTACACACACACACACACACACACACACACACACACACACACACACACACACACACACACACACACACACAAACGACAATACATAAACCTATATTTTGCACATTATTCCCACTATATTCTCACACACACACTGTTATTCCAGTATTTCTGTCCACCAGGAGGGTGTGTCAGTCCATCTGCCTGTCCGTCCATTGGGGTGTCTGACCACAGCCACCCAGGGCCTTCATCATTACACACACACACACACACACACACACACACACACACACACACACACACACACACACAGTGGTTCCGATACCTGGCTCCAACGCCCCATTCGTTCTCCTGTGGTTTCTCACACAGATGGAAAAAAAGAGAGAAACTCTCTGTCACTACTAACAATTCCCACCAGAACATTTATCCAGTATTGAGTCTTAAAGTGATGTTTTGGTCTCTGAATAGTATTAAATAAGGATGTATCAATAAGTTTTAACGTGACATAATTGTCATTATCTTCACTCATAGAATTATAAGTATTCTTAAGTACATTGCTTAAAGACAGATGAACTTAGACGAAGGCACACACACATGCGTGCACCTGATCATGATTAGAGTACCTCATTTTGAGCAAGGAAAAACAAACCCTACAGGGCGGAGGTCGGATTCGAACCCCAGCCAACCGCTACGCCAAGAGAACCAGCTGCCTTGACACAGCTATTTATCTCTGAGGAATGTGTTTCTCATTGCCCACTCGAGGACTCATGAGGATCTATCCTGTTACACGTGTATCTTTGTATTTGTATCAAGATTAACATTACATTAACTAGACTAGATATGTCAAAGATGCCACCAATGTTTGAGGAAATTAGAGTGAACCACTTCCAGCTTTTTTTTATTCAGCTTCCAGCATACTGTTCCTGTAGCCGCTAGCAATGCCAACACTAGTGACACAGAAACATGCATATCACATATCACGCCTTCCCAAACATTGAATAGATTTTCGAAATCTGAGGAGGAACAGCCATTCCCCAGCGCCCCCCCCCCATTTCCACCACTGGTTCTAAGATGGTCTCTATTACCACTAGGCCTCCCTTCCACTATATCCATTAAACTTGATCGAGTAAGTTGAAGCTCAGTGAACTAGCAACTAAAAGAGCACAAGATTGTAAAGTTAGCCCAGCAACATTATCACGAGACGTCCCCAGAACATATGGCTCCGGCACAGTAATGTGTTTCAGTCGACCTGACAACATACTTATGTGCCACTATCTCAGAGAACATCATGACAACAGGAGATAACAGACTGAAATTCAGTCCTCATTTTCCAGTTCATTTTTCACTTCACTCTCTCTCTCTCTCTCTCTCTCCGTTCTTCACGTTCCCACTAGCGTTCCGTGCTGAATTGTTGAATTTCCCCAACTCTAGCTATCAACCTCTATGAGATTGCAGAATTTTTCACACAGCTTTTGGCCTGAGATCAGTGAAGCACCTTAGGCACAGAACAAAATACAGACCGGGGCACGGAGACAGACACAGCCTCCCGCAGCAATCTCCTCCCAAGCAATTTTGATAGCTGGGGTGTGGGTTATTCCATGTGTAATATACTGTGAGGCCCTAAGCTTGTTCCCTGCACAGTAGAGAGCACTCCCTTCCCTCTGCATGACTCTCTTGACAGTCAGACAAACACACATCCAATCTCCGGTTTGGATGATTACGCTGCTATTGACCATGACCTTATCATTCATATGTAATCTGTGTGGAGAGAATTCACATGCCATTTGAAAGTAGAAAGAAAAGAAAAAGGAGGATGATGTGGGAAGCAGTCAAGGACGGCACAAACCTTTCTAGGCTGGTTTGACAATTGACTCCATAAGAAAGAAAATGTATGACAAACACAGCTACTTGATGTTTCAATAGCTACTCTGTGGTATTCACAACGGCATACAATCAGAATCCCTCCTGCGATCCTCTGCGGATAAGAGAATTAATCCATGTCACACTAATGAGACAAAGGAGGGGCTATAATTTACATTAGCATATCTTCCATTGTCTACTAATGCAATTACCAATAACCAATAACCTGTGATATAGTAATACTACAGCAGTTCTCTGTAGCTGGCTTCTTCACAGGCTCAAAGAGGGAATGAGTTACACCGAGGAATGTTACTGTGCCAAAAATAGGTTTTAAGTGTGAGCTCTTAAATGCAAATGAAGGCCTTTGAAGTACAATGATCTTAGAAAATTAAGGATATCATATTTTTTTCATTAATAAAATTGCAAGCCGCAGAGGAGATATAAATACTAAGAAAAAAAGATGAGAGATTACAAGGCCGTTATTCCGTTAGGGGTCCAAAACAACAACCACCACCTCGTCTTCTGAACTGTTTAGACAAGGCTGAGGGAAGTGTCACTCATCAGTCAGCGTCAGTCTTTTTTTTTGCATTAAAGAGCATATTTTTGTTATTGAAGTCGAACCTCTATCAGGGATGTGCAGGCAATTACACCGAATGCAACCATGCATGAAATCCCAGCTGGTTGTTATTGATAAATTTCCAAACACGTCCAAAGACTTTTCAAATTACTTCTCGCCCTTATTAAAACTTTACTCATGCGTTTTTTTTTTGCCCCCCTTCATGCTTTTTCTAAGTGTGTGCGCGTGTTTGTGGGATAGCACGAGAACGAGCAAGAAAATATGCGTGACAGAGAGTGAGAGAATGAGCGAGAGAGATAAAGAAGGAGGGGGGCACTTGGGAACGCTTGGTATGAACAGACAGCATCCATTTATCTCTTCCTAGTCTTCTGGTGGACAGGGCTTCATTATTAGTAGTATCCCAGTAATTAATGTAATATATTTTGACCCAGTTCTGTATTCAAGCAGCATACAGTACCTCTGCATTAACACAATCCATTTCTCTTCACATGGTTGAGATTCCCTTTTTAAACCATCTGAAAGTCAAATGAAACACCATATTCCAGGGGTGGGAGAAATCAGAAGTTCTCTGGAGCAAAATGCTTTTCATCGTATGAGGTGTGTTTAGACCTTTCAAACCAAGAATGCCACTTAACGACGCACAGCTTTGACAAATCAATTAGCAGACAACAGCAACATACCCACTCCGGTAATCAAACAGTGCATTCACTATAAAAGCGGTGGCAATGTGCCTTTACTAGCACTTTCAACTCCTATTTCAATAAACCATTTATCCACATACAGGACCAAGGGAGAGATTAGTCTTTCCCATCACCAAACGTGGAAATCCTCTGGGTGTGTACAGGTTTTTCTGAGAGTCCTGCTGTTAGTAAACAACTCACTGACCACTCAGGTTAGGCTGCGCTATCTGGTTTCACAACCTATGTAGAGTAGTCAGATAGCTAGACCACCACGTTTGTTGTTTGTGCACTTGAACCCATCCTACCCTCCAACCTAAGCCTGGTAGATAAGAGCATCCCGTCTGTGAGCACATTTAAATGTAAATGGGGCTCCATGTGGAGGCCTTCATGAATAAAGACACAGTCCTAACTCCGAAAAGCCTTTATTACAGTGTAATTATTCATCTCATTGGGCCAGAGATTAATAGCGAGTGAAAATTAAATGCATCTTTGAACACTCTGGAGAGATTGATTTTGTAAGCCTCAGAAAAATAATGAAAGGTGCAATATGATTAATGTGAATTGCAGTGCATGTTGTTCAGCCCTCAAATATTTACACTCTTTTAATTATTTATCAGTGGAGTGTCAAGAGATACCGAATACTTAGCATCAAGGCTTCGTTGGTGGAGAGCACATTTCACTCTGATGGATGTGAACTTTTTTTCCCTGAAAGCATAGTAATGACACATGCTTTGATGCCCATGTACTCCATAGATGCCTGGAAGCACTACATAAAAGAGTACCCCTTGTTAGTAGTTCATATATGTGACACAATCCAAGCTGTAAGTACTCACAAGGCCCTGGTGGTCATGAATTACGTATTCCCCTCATGCTCTCTCCACCCAGTCCTTTGAGGCAGCAGACATACTGTAAACCCCAAGCTATAAAGTAAATGTACGGTACGACCTCTCACCCCTATAGCGTTCTAGGACACTGGGGGCCACAGCAACACATACAGGCACAGAGCTAAGTGATTCTGGTGCCGTGTAGCAACACAGGGAGGCAGGCTGCCACTTCTGACTGGTCTGTGAGCTGCAGAGGTTTACAGGGCTCGATTATGATTAGTATGCATCGTCAGTCGTGAGTCATGGTGGAGCACTGTGTCTATCTTGACAGAGCACAGGTGGAAGAGAGGGTTTGCTAGCAAAAAGCCAGGTTCCCTTTGATGCTGTAGCACCTAGTCTGTCATTTAAGCAATACAATATGTGTCTTTTAGTCTTTGTTCCTCTTTGATTTTCTTGTCATCGGGATGGTAGTGGAGAGTGATGGTGATCCTGGACTAGGGTGTTGAAAAAGCGGAGGCATGCTCTGTGGAACATCAAACTCTTACATATGAACATGACTTTTAAATTCGTAATTTGCAAGATTCTAACATATTCCCATGAACAGCCATAGGGGATTAGTAAAAGACAGAAGGAAGAGTTATACTCATCCTGTTAGCTGGAGGTAGTATTACTCACCAGTGGCTAGACACCTCTGACTTCAATCATAGAACAGTATTTTTAGCTATGATGATGATTATTATTAAAGTCAGCAGCAATACTTCAATGAATCTGAGGATTAGCAACTATTTTTTTAAAAACAACTACATGTGATGTAAAAAGCATGCAACTAGGCTACTGGATTGACAGTTCAGTACCAGCTGAGGTGAATGTTTGAAATACTGTAGTTTTCTTTATGAACCCATTGCACTACCCACATTTCCACAATTTTTCCCCCATATTTATTTTTCTCAAAACCACTGATGTGTTAGTGTTCAATACTATTTCTAGGTTTGCTAATACATTAAAGTTATCGGGCCTAAATATAAGTAAATGGGATTTCTTATTTCACAACATTTAATCTTCTTTTGACATTGGTTGGTCGACATGATGGCATTACATCGTGACAGGAACTGCGTGTTTCACCTTGCTTTCATCATCTCCAAAGTGTATGCAATGTATAAAATTTCTATAGTCACATCAGCTAATACAAATTTTATACATTGCATTACTTATGTCACCATAGTTGATCTTCTTCTTTTGACATTGGCTGGTCGGCTACGTGATGGCATTAAATAATGACAGGAACTGCATGATTCACCTTGCTTTCATCATCTCCAAAATGTATGGAATGTATAAAATTTATATTAGCTGCCGTGACTCATAAGAGACTGCTTGCCTCCAACAAAAACAGACACCAGATTGCATGTCTCATCAATGGTGCACTCCATTTAACATGAACTGACAGACAGATTGCAATTTATTTTATACACACCCTTTATGACAGCGCCCTTTACCATCCAGTAAACATAATAACATTTAGATGCTTAGTGCAGTTTTTGCTGAATACATTTCAACCTTGAAACAAGGTGTAATATATTACGCTGCTACCCACACAAAAAACATCCAATTAAACATCTGTGTTTGTCCTTGTACCCATGATAAATGTTGCAGCTGTTGACGTTGCCCAATTTGCCTGCTTGAGAATAATGACATTCTAGCAGCTACAAGACAGAAGGACTTGGTCGGAGGATCGGACAGCTCAGCCGGTAGAGTATGAGACGCTCAGGGTTGTGGGGGTCAACTATCACCTTTGTAAGTTGCTTTGGATAAATGCATGTGCTAAATGAACGTATTGTAGCTATGATTCCAGCACGCTACAATGCTGTACTGTACTTTGCTGTGCACGAGTATTTGCTGTATTTATGGTAAGGTCTCTGTATCCCCCAGGCACCATCCATCCCACCATTCCCTCCTAGAGTTCATGTTATGGGGTGACATCTTAAGGCACACCTACTGGTTTTTGCTCTTTGCATCTGATATTTTTCTAGCTGTAAAGACAAGACAATCCTATGTTGTCAAGTTACATCAAGCTGAATGACTTCAGACCCGTACACCTGCTGTGCCGGCCTGGACTCTCGCATACAAGCTATCCTTACCCGATTGCAAAAGGCTGTGTTGAATTGTCAGGTCACATTACGGTGGATAACGGCAGTCATACATTAGTTACACAGGGGGCTCGGTTTATGCTGTGGCTTTGGTTCCTACAGCTGCTCCCATCTCCCTATGAGCCTTTCTTGCTCTGTAAGCCGGTGTGACCTGGGTAAACATCAAAGGCAGCCACATCAATTCCTGGAAGTGGTATTTTTTGTTTTCAATTGTTCTCTCATATTCAAGAGATTTGTCAGTATTCATGGGGCATCTCGTCTGAACATCTCATTGCTTAGGCTCCTTTTTGTGTTTTTTTGTGGTACTTGGGATAAATCTCAAAATGCGTCTTGGGCTGCACATCTGAACAACCTACTCTCTATTTTAGAGATCCAATTACATATTGATAGTTGCATTTTACCAAAGGCCTTCAAAAAAAGAGGAAAAAAAGATGTGCTACAGACAGAAATAAAGATATAACAATACATTGAGTCAAATAGGATAGGGGCAATAATCACAATAAAGTCACATAAGATACTTGAAACATTTGAAGGTTGTGGTGAGACATACCTTGACTGTAAATGGAAGACTCTTCATTTGTTTTACTTTGATATTGCCCTAGCAAGACAGCAGTGAATACCTTGATCCGCTGATTGTGGATTCAGTGATGCTCCTGGGACACCGGCCTCCTCTGAAGCTGCTTCCCTCTGAAGAGTCTCAGGGGGGTAACCTCCTGGGATGACACCATATATTACCACTTTAACATGGTGCTGACAGAACTACTTCCTAATGAGTCAACCCTCGTAAAATTATTGACATGCATTATGAACACTTATGGAAAATATATTTAAAACTCCCAATGATTTGTGCACTGTATTGTTCCGATGTGGGTTTGTAATTAAAGTTGGGCAGCATGCAGGCACACCAACACCATGTGGTGACCCTCCTGGGATGAAGCTCACTGGAGTAGACAGATGTCCTATTCACTTTCAGCTCTGGGAATTGTTAGCTAGCTCTCCTCATTTAATAACATCTACATGGATCAAAAGACATCCCAAAGGGCTCGGTTTCTATAGATTCACTTTGATGGCAAGCTAGGGATTGTGAAGAGTAAGGAAGCTTAACCAACCATTAATCCTGCAGTTTGAGGACAAAATAGAGCACTACAAGCAGACAAAACACCTTCAGGTTCTTTACTTTTGATTGCACCTTGTGCCATACAATATAAGACTCATAAGCAGTGAAGGTTTCTGACTCGGCAAAGCATAAATAGCTTAAGAAATATATGGAAATATATTTTGATATCATAGCCAAAAAGTGTAAGTTGCTGAAAGGGGCAAAGAATGTACTCTGATTCCAAAGAATTGTCAAATCCCATCTTTTTACCCAGAGTGAAGCTGTGACTGTGGGCAGGTTGGAATCTAAATAGCAGAGTAGTTGTGCGCTCATCCAATGCCTATTTTAGGACAGGTGCCGGAAAAACATAAACCAACGTAGAAGAGAAAAAGAGAAATCCGCACAATGATTTGCTGCTCTCGGTGTATTTTAATGACTAAAACAACGTTTCGACCTAACCGGTCTTCATCAGGCAATTATCAATAGTTTTTATATAATAAAAAATAATAAGGTCGAAACGTTGTTTTAGTCATTAAAATACACCGGGAGCAGCAACTCAGTGTGCGGATTTCTCTTTTTCTCTTCCCAGGTTGGAATCTTACACTTTTCTGTTCTGTTCTGGCCATATGAGATAAAGACTCCAAAGTCAATCTACCCACCAGTGATCACCGACTCAAAGCCACTCTTATCCTCACTCAACTGACCAGGAATCAAAACCATGAAGTGCACTCTCTTTCAAGTCCACAAAGAAGAGAATGTACACCACTAAGCTAAATGCTTAACTCCCACGCTCAAGTGGCTTAACTATCCAAAGGTGATATTTTCCTTTCATGAAAGGTTGTAGTGGAATGAATGAAAAGCAGTGTGTTCTTCTCATTTGATATTTCATTGTTTCGTAGTAAAGGGTAGTGCATTAAAAATGTCCATGTCACAGCCAAATTTCAACATATGAAAAAACAACATGTGACTGTCCACATATGTGTTTTTTTTTAAGTATTCAGTTAACACTTGGTTAGGGTTGTGGTTGGGCATAGGGAGGAAAACTCATTGTGTTTGCCAGTGGGTGCATGGCTCTAGAGGTGCTTTCTCGCCTGAAGAAAGATGACCTGGTTCTCTGGTATGAATTGACAAGAGGATGGGCAGTACAGTTATGTGGATCACATGCTGTTGCTATTGTCCATTCAGCACAGTTCTGCATTGGCCCTTACCCACTTGATCTTCCCAGTCAATCATGCTGTATACTACTGAAAGATTTATTAAAAGAATGATAGATTGTAAATCAAACACTGGGTGTCAGTTTGTGTGTTTAATCACTGGAGTGAAAGCCATGCTCAATCATAGGCCATTCCTTAACCTCTCGCCTCTGAATTGAGGCAGTCTCTTGTTTTTGCTGACACGTCGAGGGTCATGTTAAGACAAATAGTTGTTGAAGAAGGGAAATGGGTTCATACACTATGCAACTTCGACACTTCCTCTACTGTGTATGTATCAGATTCGCAACTTGGTCTGAACACATTGTCCAAGAGATTGGTTGTGTGAAATATTTTGTCCCAAACTTAACTCAATGACGTACACAGTTCAAATATTCAGGACAGTAATGGGCATTTAACGAAATTACCTATTTAACTAAACTAAACTGTAGCTTTCATGGACCAGAATTAACTTCATTGGCACCATATATTAATGCATTACATAACACTTTTTACATTGTCTTGAAAGAACTGAACTACTCCCTGTGAGCTATTGAGTCAACCATCATATAATTATTGACATGCATGGTGAACACTTCAGTTTTCTGAGGAAAATACATTTTAAACTCCCAGTGATTTGTGCACTGTATTGTTCCGATGTGGACTTGTACTTAAAGTTGGGCAGCATGCAGGCACACCAAAGCCATGTGATGACCATATGATGATAATGAGAATACACATGCTTCAGGCTAAAATACTGCCATGCCAATTAGTCCCGCTGCTCTTCTATCCCCCACTGTAAAAGGTGTGCCAAGAGGTTCTCAAGGTGGTTCTCTGGTTAATAGTTTAGGATTTGTTTTTCTCTCATAAAATAAACAGGGAAATGCCTCCTTCAATAAAACTCATCAAATGCTCCTCAATAAAAAGAGCAAAATAAGACAACTGTCATCTTCAGACATTCTGGTGGTTCAATAAATCTGCTGTAAATCTCTATTCTGAAGATCACATCTCGATGGTTATTCTTCTCCCTGCAGCTGCTCCCTAGCCAAAGGCATTTTGGATATACTGTATTATCTACATTGCAATATTTCCTACATGTTTCCCATATGCTTTTCACAATTACTGTAATTGTAAATAGGTAATGATAGGCATTGGCATATGAATGGTGGATATGTGTCAACTGTTACTGCTATTAAATAGGGGGCTTGTGAGACAATTGAGTTAAGGAGTAAAGTGAAAATAACAGGATAATCTGGTTTGGAATGCATTATTATTGTGGAGAGAGCCAATATGGGTTATGTACAGCTACTGTACTCTAACACCTATGGCCAAAAAACACAAAGACAAAGGGAAAGCTACCTTGGCAGGCTGTGCATTAGCTAAACATTAGATAGTTAACGTTAAATATTAGTCAAAAAATAAATCAAGGCAACATGATACACAGGGCAATACATCAAAACACAGAGACTGCTATCATACAGGCACATTGGGTAGATGCTTTCTTGTTGTTGTTGTTGTTGTTGTTACTGTTGTTGTTGTTGTGACTGTTGCTGCTGTTGTTGTTGTTGTTGTATAAGGTAGATGTGGCAGACCGGGGGGAGGATGTGGGTGAGGCGTAGACTGGATGCAGGAGAAGATTGAGCCAGTGAGCTAGTTCTTCCAGTA
>CABFOS010022504.1:0-11693 GCA_900660315.1 Diretmoides pauciradiatus | reverse complement strand
GGGTGGCTGGGGTCTCTCAGGATGCTGCTGGTCCTGGTCTTACACCGCTTGGTATAGATGTTGTTGAGGTTAGGGAGTTGCCCCCCTAAGGTACGTTCAGCTGAACGTACCACTCTCTGCAGGGCCTTACGGTCCTGCATGCTGGTGTTACCATACCAAGCGGTGATATTCCCAGTCAGGATGCTTTCGATGGTACAGGAATAGAAGCTCCGCAAGACCTGTTGGGATGCTCTGAATTTCTTCAGCCTCCTTAGATGGTACAGTCTCTGCCGAGCTTTCTTTACCACGGTGTCCAGGTGGGTTGACCACGTCAGATCTTTGGTGATCTGGACACCGAGGTACTTGAAAGTGTCCACCCTCTCCACAGGGGTCCCGTTGATGTTTAAGGGGGTGTAGTTCCTCTCCTGCTTCTTCCCAAAGTCCACCAGCATCTCCTTAGTCCTCACTATGTGGGGATTGAACCCACGACCCTGAGTTTCATGCTCTATTGATTGAGCTGTCGGGGCCAAATATGCAGCTTTTACCCAATATGGTCTCCCCTTAACCCCCCAGAAAAAAGTTTGTAACCAAAATGAGAGACTGTGGATCGGATCTGCCCTGTGCTGATATCGAAACACCCTTACATTGAAATGACACCACCAATATTTGTGGTGTCTGATCTGCCATAAGTAGAACATCATGTTTACAGTATTAGACCAGAGATTTTTGTTCAGGCTTTCCACAATAAAAAAAGAAAAGAAAATTACTGTCTGCGATAATCCACGAGGAGAGACATGGCTGGAATACATCTTTGTTTCAGTAACATCAATAGTCTCACATAAGAGTCCTCACCTTCTACATACTCAATCCTCACTGGGGCCCCAGCACTGGGTTCCAATTATATCTCCCTCTCCCATGCCCAGGATAGAAGCAGGCAGATGTATTGGAGGAAAGGGTGTCATGAAGACTAATGCACAGCCTGTCTAGCACCAGCTGCTGTTGTGGAAAACTTATTGTCTAGTGAAGGTTGGGAAGCAAGGGGGCAACCTGAACCTCCGGGGCTGAGAAATGAAGCCAACGCGGAAGTGCCAAAACTGCAGTTCCTCGAAAGGCCACTTGAGGCTGGCCCCAAAAGCGAGTCAATGCCAGAGCCACATGTTATAATGCTTTACAACTTTACAGCAGAAATAAACATGTTTACAGCCTGGGACAAAAACGGGTTTGGTCTCTATAGCTAATTTCCCCGTTTTCTTTTAATATGTCACTCTATTTCTGAGCAGAACATCTTGTTTTAGTGTGTATTTCCAAAGGGCCTTTATTCTCAAATTCCGCAGTGAAACGCTACCTCGGCTCCTCTAGAATGTGTCTGAAGTGGAGTTAATGACTGGAAACTGACAGTTTCCTTTTACATTGTTCTGAGTAGATTAGAATATCCTTTGTTAGTATATAATACATTTGGAGGGTCTTTATTCTGATATTCTACAGTGACTCGTTCTGGAACTTTTTGCGGGGTGCTCTAGATTGTGTCTGAAGTGAAATTAGTGAGTGGAAACAGACAGTTTTGCTTTAATAATTTTCGGATAGAACATATTGCTGTAGTGTAGAATATATTTTAAAGGCTTTTATTCTGAAATCCTTCCAAGTGGAAAAAACACGTGTACGTGCAGGAAGAAATGACCCCAGTTCCTTTCCTGTGTGGAGTTTGCATGTTCTTCCTGTGTTTGTGTGGGTTTTTTCAACCATTAGCATCATTAGCATCATTAGCCCTCTACACTAATCAATATTACAACCAATGTGTGTTAATTCATACCCTGTGTTGAGTCTTGCTAATACTACTTGACTGACAGAGAGAGTAGCCATGGCACTAACTGACCATCCAGGTGCATCCATCCCATTTCGGTCATTGGAGGAAGATCAGGATGTGGCAAGTGAGCTTGGTTCCAGACAATTGCTTGATAGTGTGAACGCGTGATGTGAAACTTTGCTGCATCTGAGTGGCAGAAGATTCTCTTGTGCACGTCCTATACACAACAACTTGACTCGTGCTTTGTTGCATGTATCAACCTCAGGCACACCATCTATGTTACAGATACATTTCTCTGTTGATATCGCTATACAGTAGATATCGAGAGTAATTATACATCACTTTTGGAATGGGACATTTTGACAGACATTAAAAAGGTTCAGGTGCTGTGAAAGCCACACCATCGCTCAGTGTGTGGTGTTTTAGCATTTTAACGACACTCCTGTGAAGAGCTGGCATCCTGTGCATTACCCTGACACGCTCTGGAAGTGGAAGAGGAAAAGTGGAAGTAGGGTTAAATCAGACCCCCTTGTAGTCATGTTGGAGGTGGCTGAAAGGTGTCTGCCCTTTAGAGCGTTCTATCCTTTACTGAGATGAAAGACTCAAATTTATTCTAATCAAAAGACTGTGAAATATCAAGGCCAGACCCCCTGAACCCACTTCCTCTTCCTTCAACACAAAAACAAGCACAAGCATGCATATGTGTGCGTACGCACACACACACGCACACACACACGCATACATACATACATCCCCTGCTTGGTTCTCTGTGAACTAAAAGCAGGGGTGATTCTCCACAGGACCAAAGGGAGGAGAGGGTAATTGTGAGTCAGAGGGAGACGGGGCATTGGCAAGGAAAGGTTTAGCATGTAGTCTAATTGCAACCAGCCTCTCTTGCCAATTAATTAGTTTTAGCTAACATGTCATTTCCTGTGGAGTGTCATTCATTAGAGATGATGATTGGCTGAGGGATAAAACAAGGGGGTGACCCCCCCGCCTCCCTTCACAGCAGGATGGGGCACAGCAAGGAGAGAAGTAAAGGGAGGATCTCACCTGCTGAAAGCACCCCTGTGTTGCATAATGGCCTAATTAAGCCTGATTTTCCACATGTAATGTTGATGATCTCACTCATTTTCTTGTCCTGTTCTCTCTATATGTTTCTCTACATCTCTGCTCAGAATATCCTCTTTCAACTGATATTAATCTTTTTTTACAGCCTGAACACCATTACCAGGTATCAGTGTAGCCTGAAACCTTATAGTAGCATGTCTGGTCTATTACATAAAGTATTTTTGTGTTCATTTTATTTTATAGTAAAATGTTATTTTGTAGTAAAAAATACTAGACATAAATGAGAATAGCGTTGTAATGCAATTGATAGATAAATCTAATTTCACCATCATCATTTCACCAATCTTACAGTCTGCACTCACCAATACCAAGTATGAGTACTGACACTGGCTGATACATTGGTATCTGTTCACCACTAGTTAACACCCTTATGTTTAAATATTAGCTCTCCACATGACTGCTGGAAGGATTAAGGATGTAGTGAAAATAGCCAACATTATATTCATAGTATATGATATTGCTATAGCTGGGCTACGGGCTGTCACCGCCATGGGACAGATTGTGGGTTAAATGGTTAAGCGTTCCTCTGATTGAGGTACTTGCCTTTGGCAGTGAAAGGTCACCATCAATTATTAATGAAAGGAAAATGTCATTGGTGGGGGGGGTTGGGATGACTCTAATATTCTACATTTTTCTCTTTCCTCCTCACCAGTCCTTTCCATTAAAAAAAATCCCTTGAATAATTTTTCTTGTTAATGCTACTTCAATTTTGATTTTTTACATTTGTAATTTTTAAATGCTAGGTTTTCGATTACGCTGGCAATGAGCGGGATTTACACAGGGTTCCCATGTTTAGCACAGCTGGGTTACTGTTACAGCAGACAGTCAAATCGATCACAGATCAGCTGGGGCATAATTTCCTCTCATCTTGTTTACCCCATAATGATTGTGAGGTTTTGACCTATCATGTTTATGTGAATCCCTTATGAGTCTCCCACTGAGGCCAGTCCACTCAAACGATGCCACCTGAGTTCAGATGAAAGCCCTTTACCTCTAATTGGTGCTCATGGAAATTCTAATGTGCCCTTATGAAAATGTGTTTAATGGACAAGGGCCAACAGGAGTCCATCCGGTGTTTGATCCATGTCATTAGTGACTCTATGTGTGTATGTATGTTTGTATGTATATATGTCTGTCTGTCTGTTGGTCTGTCTGTCTGTCTGTCTGTGTGTGTGTATGTTTGTATGTATATATGTCTGTCTGTCTGTGTGTGTGCATGTGTGTATGTTTAACTAACTACAAGTATGTTCTAAACATAAACTGGAACATAAAGTCATTAGTTTTAAAACAGATGCACACAAAACTCTACACAGTTATAGTGTATAAACCTTAAATCATTTACTGCATTGGATCAATTTTAGACACCACAAAAGATCATTTTATCTCACACAAGCTGCTTTTTTAGGATTGTCTTTATTGTAAATATTGTAAATACAATCCCCCTCACAGACAGAGAAGAGGAAACACAGACTCTTGCACCATCACACCAAAAAACCGAACATGAATGATTTCCACTTCTACATCACTTTATAATTTTGCAAAAAGTTATATACAAAAGATGACTTTCACCTACAGACAGCTGGAAACACTTAAACAATAAAGATGTTAACATGTTAACATTTACTCACCAGAGACCCCAACCACCCCAGTCACAAACTGTTCTGTTTGCTGCAAACGGTACGGCAGCGTCCGGTCCCACACCACCAGGCTCAGCTTCATCCCACAGGCCATAAGACTGATGACCTCTTGAGCTCCTGACACTGACACTATTACACTTATTCACTTTATTTTAATACACCTTCTATTTTTCTATACATACTTGACTTTTTTATACTGACTTATAACATTTCTTTATACATATTGTTGTCATTGTTAAAGGGAGCCTGAGACACAAGAATTCCATTTCCAGCGACTACTTCATTGTAACTGTTGAATTGAATTTAGCCCAGAATAAGCTGTCACACAAATTTTGATGACCAAGTTAATAATATCATATTCTAGGTGAGAATAACCCCAATCTCAATTAAATTATTATTTGGATGATTATATTTTAAGAAATCTGCAACAAATGACCATATGGCATATTGAGGAATACATTTACATCGCCATGCACCTTGCTGGAAACTTTTTACAGTGATAGTGACTTCTTAACTCCTCATGTAACATTAAAATCAAGGACAATGTCATTACAATCTATATCAAATGCACATAAGATACAACTCTATTTGTATTCCACACTCTGATTGCACTTCTTACCTTTGAATAATATCATAAACAACAGTTGACAGAATACCAATAATTACGTTCGTATGTGAAGATTCTGAGGTCAGGTGATAGTTGCTCCTGTATCGAAGACAAGGATCATGTTTAAGATTGACTGGAATGTTTGCCCTTGTTTCCTACTTCTTCCCCTCCTTGCTCTGGTGCTCCCAAGGCACAGGATCATTTTCCTCTGTGAGTGATCCAGTCTCTCTCTCCTGCCAGAACTGCTCCACGTCAGGCAAGACGATCCCATCTTTGAGGCTAATCCCCTCTGCTTCTTTCCCTCCTCCTCCACCTTGCTCTGGCTGGGGCTGAACCGCTCTACCGGGACCCTGTCTGGAGGTCAAACCAAGGCCCCGATCACCTCTCGGCTGGCCTGAGTTCTCTGGTCTGGGGCAAGGCGACTTGTAAGCGGTGGGGTTATGGGGTCCAGGCTTTGGTGTTGGTGGAGATTGTTTGCGCAGAGTGAGCCGCCTCCACAGCCCCCAGTAGCCCTCTCTGAACTCCTCGGAGAGGGAGATAACAATGAGTGGATTCACCAGCGAGAGAGAGAAGGTGAGCAGCTGAGCAGAGAGGGATAGGAGAAGGGGAGGAGAAGACATGAGGGGCTGAGTTCCCTCATACTCTTTCTCTGCCAAATGACGCTCCCACACCCACAACACCCACTGTGGAAGCCAGAGGATCGCCATGGCTACAGTCAGACTGAACAGCATTAAGGTGAGTTTCCTGGATCTGATCTGTGCACGCAGATTCTGGGTCTTACTGGAGCGTTGCTGGCACCGGCCATAAGCCTTCCAGAAAAACAACAGCGCAAAACTCAGAGGTGCACAGAAGACCCCCAGGGGATATGCCTTGACATACACAGACATGAAGTCCCTGGCCTTGGGAGGAACCACTAGCACACACACCAGTCCACGGCTCTCTCTTTGCAGTGTAGCAAACAGCCAGTGAGGGATGGTCACAGAGCAGGCAGACAGCCAGGTGAAGAACAGCACCACCAAGATTGAGCCCACGTGGATGTTCACCTGCTTGGTGGGATTGGACACGTAGCGGTAGCAGGCTTTGGCCATGACTGCCACTGTGATGCTCTTGGCTGCCATGCAGGACTGGAGGAACCAGTCGGCCGTCTTGCACATCGCCCAGCCCAGCGTCCAGCTGGCCTTGGAGTAGGCGGCTGCACGGAAAGGAACAGTGAACGCCAGCACCAGCCCATCCGCAAACATGAGATTAAAGATGAGGGAGTTGATGAGAGAGAGTTTACCCTTGTGAGCATTGGAGACCAAGATGCCCATTGCAGTGAGATTACAAGCCAGGCCCAAGATACAGATGACTCCCAGAATGACCGGCACCAGGACCTTCAGCTCCCCAGGGTCCAGGTGCTGGTATGACCCACGTTCATTGAATGACCACCTGTCTATGGAGCTATTCACCATAGTCGCATTGTTCCCACTTAACTTATCCATCTTATCCAATAAGAGAGTTGACTGATTTAAAAATACTGTCAAAAGTAGCCAGGAGACGAATAAAGTGAAAAAAGAAAGGTATACAGATTTGCTGAAATGTAAAGGTGTGCTAAAGAAAAAATTAACTTAATATATCTAGAAAAATGAACACTAAATCTAAACCCTGCTCATAATAATCACGTCAGAGAACAGATCGACTGACAATCAATCATCAGAGCTCCTGTCTGTCTATCCTGAGACTCAGGCAGGCAGGAGCTTGTGTGCTCAGTTATAAAGGTGCTGGTTGATTGACAGCTGCTGTCTCCAGCTGACAGATTGTGTGTCATCTACAGCCTCACGGGGCCAATTAGAAAATGCTGCAATAATGTGCATGGCATTATTCAGTATTTACAGAAGCTATGTATTGATGATGTGTATTATTAGTGTAATAATATTTTAGGTGCGTCATTATAGCTTGGAGTGAATTATTATAAACAGAACATGGGAAATTAAGCAGCCACCAGCAATACAGGGGTATTTTAGCTGCTAAGTTCGTTCAATATATCAGAAGGTAAGCAACCATCATTTGGAAGTTCCCTTTCTACTCTAAAAAA
The DNA here is from genome assembly GCA_900660315.1 of Diretmoides pauciradiatus. Taxonomy (NCBI): domain Eukaryota; kingdom Metazoa; phylum Chordata; class Actinopteri; order Trachichthyiformes; family Diretmidae; genus Diretmoides; species Diretmoides pauciradiatus. The sequence continues at coordinate 4,461 of CABFOS010022504.1, read as the reverse complement.
TAGAATAAATAAAAAATAAATAAAAAAACTGTCATCATGTAAACATCTGAACATGTCGGTTTCACTTTTCACCCACAGGAGAGCGCCCTTGCACCACCAGCAGTACTTTTGAATGAACACGACTGTCTCTTACAAAGACACACAACTATACATGTATGTACTATCTGACAGCAGTATAACAGAATAGGTCCAACAGCACAGAGGTTGAACTTGCACATCTTTATTCTTTTTTATTCAAAGAAAGTCCAGTAAGCATAAAGACTGCATGGTAATTAATTGCATTTCAATACATTCTGAGCTATAAAAGTTTCAATTAGAAGTTTCACAAAGGAGGTTGTTTAGAAGACATTACTTTTGAAGGAATCACATTTAATAATTCCCTGATTTCACAGAGTCCATTTAGTCCCTTGTCTGCTTTCCACTATGGGAGTTGCCTCTTAGCACACATCTCAGACTAGGCCTTCCCTCCCTCAAATAAATACAGCCAATTGAGTGGAGGATCGCCAAAGTGATTAGAGTGCTAAAACACAACTTGCTACTGTTCCAGGTTACCCATCTTCAGTAAGAGGAGAAACATGTACAGGCACCGCAATAGTCTGAAATCAATTATACTGAAACAGGCTACTTCGAGTAGCAACCAGAGAAGATTATTACTTTACTTGCATAGCGCCTCAGATGATCTGTAGATGGTGAAATAACTATATGCAGGCTGTCAGTTTCATCAGATGCAACACATGCAACACCGACTTCAAGAGCTATACTAGCATTATGTTATGCCAACAGATCTAAGGGTTGATGTTCAAGCATACATGTTTATGGTTGTGTCATCTACAGATCATTTTAAAAGTACTATCCAAGTAAAGTAAAACATTTAAGGAATTTGGAGCAATTTGTTCAGCAGCTCTTTTGCAAAGCTGTTTGAATGCGGCCTTGTAGTGTTTTTCTTTCAAACTGATGACATCAGATTGAGTGCAGTGTGGGCAACAGTTACATCACAGCGTACAAGTAGATGGGTTCACCCCTGAACTCATAAGCATGTAGCCAGTGCTATAATGTGATCTTGACTACATGGCTTCAAGCACTTTCCACACTTGGGACTTGAGTGGATTTTTTTTTTGTTTAGGGGGAAAAAAAGATTCCTAAGTTAACATTTCATTTAAAAACAATCACACTCCTGTCTTATGCTCAGTCCCTCCCCCTCCCACACCCACTACATCAAACCCCCACATACCAAAAAGAAGGCACCACAGCTTCTAAACAGATTCAGTGACCAAGAGAAGGACTTAACAAAATAACAGCATTAAATAAAACCATTGACACAGCCTGGAAGGGCTTCATTCACATTACCAACTACAGCAGAGACAGAAAAGTGGGACTAGAATGACTGACTGTGTTATTTCACAGGCAGACACAACTCTCAGCTTCAGTCCTACTGAGCAGATCTGGGGGTCAGGGTTCAGAGATTAACAGTCTCTTCCTCTGCAACAGTGATTCTGCAGTAGGTTGCACTGTCCAATAGTTTCCTCCTTCCACAGTTTGAGACCCCCGGGGCTGATCACATGCACTGTAGCATGGGCAGATTGAAAGACAGGGGGCACTGTTGCTGCATGACAATGAGCCACCATCATGTAAACTAGATTTTGTCTATGTGCTCTATGTTCACTGTACTCACATCCACCCCTTTCCTCAGGGGTAAGGTTCCAGAGGGATGCTACATTACATTATTCAAGCAGCAACCCTCTTGTTCCATGAATACACATGATTCATTTCTTCAGGTGCCTGCGTGGCTAAATAAATTCAATTAAAAGTCAAATGGAGGAATACGAGTGTCTTGTGTGATGTCTAGTTTGTTTGTCCATTCTGGTTTCAGAGCTACATTTATCTTCCATCTGTATCCAGGCTGAGCACTTCCAAACTCCCCAAATTCACCATCCACCATCCCTATTCAGTCACTGGATAGTACTGGATAAAACTCTGCACTTCCTTAGCAGAGCAGTGAAACGTGAGACCAGCAGCAGCTAGACATAAGGTGAGAAATAGGAGGATATAGATAAGGGGTCCATCTCGTTTTCTCCATCTCTACCTCTCCCCGTGGCCCCTCGTGTGCGGGGGGTCAGGGGTCAGTGAGGGAAGTTTGCCCTCTAGTTGACCTTGTCCTGGAAGATGTAGAGGTTGTTGGTGGCCGCTACAGCGATGATGTTCTCGTGGGGGTGCCAGGTGGTGTGGAGGATCTTCTTGCTGAAGTCTAGGCTGTCTACGCTGATCTCATCCTTACGACGTTTCCCACCTACACACACCTGGAGTGCAAACAGAGGAATAAGGGGACAGGTATATGTAATATACAGTCTGGGCCCATTTGAGTTGCGTTTCCTGAGTCCCACCCAGATTAATTATAAAGTAACTTAAGAAAGATGAGAAATGCTGTACCTTCCGTGGCTTAAGAATGGCTCTGGGCTTGCTGTTCTCCCTGGATGCTTCCAGGGTGACGTCGCGTTTGGTGTTCCGGTCAAACATTCGGAAAAAATTGTTATAGGAGCCAGTCATTATAACGCTGGGGAAGAGCAGAGGAGAAAGAAGGTTTATTGAGATGGATAGATAGATGGATGGATGGATGGCTGAGTGGATGGGGAAGAACTCTCACCTGTCTGTTCCATTCCAGACACACTCAAACTTGTCGAATATGCAGTCGTTCTCATATAAAGAACAAAGTTTGCCCCGTAAATAGTCATGAACCTGGGAAACAAAGAACAAAAAACACAAATTTGTTTAATACATTCAATAGTTAATAATAATTAATGATGAGATTACCTTTTGAGGCTACTGCAATTAAAAGTTTTAAACGATAAAATGGGCAATAGCACAGACAATTACAATGAGATATGATGATGATAATATATTCCACAACAGCAACCAACCATCTTCTCTCAACCAGGGTTTTAGATTTGTTTTACAGCATTTAAGTTCATCACCTTGCCTCTCTGTGCATTACCATGCAACCTTAAGCTCCACAACCATATGCTCTACCTTCAGTAATCTCTTCAGACCTAGTAACCTACACTAAGATGCTGGAGGTGGAGCTAGAATTGGTCAGGGAATCCCCTGAGCCCCGCTGATGACCTTATCAATCACAACCTTCGCTAAGATAGTTCCCTGATCCGACTGTGTGGATCTGACCCTGATGACCACACAGTGGGAGGTTTTGCCCTTCAGCTTGCACCGACACCAGTACAATCAGTCTTCCTATGGACAGTCAGCTCAATAAGCCCACCAGGGGTAATTGCTAAAGATGACAGAGTTACAGATTGACAGGGTGACAGTGGAACAGGATTATGTTGAGTGATTAGTCTGAAATCAATAAAGTTTGATTTGATCTGTACCTAACCTTTGTTTGAGGTGACCACCCATCCAAGAGGCACAGGCAAATAAAAGTACAAAGAAATCAAAACACATGAATACGCACACTTACACACACAAACATATAATGTACAAAGCAAAGATGCATGCTTACCTGGTATGTCTCAAGTGGTTTGTTCTCCATGTGAAGGTCCCACACCTTGACAGTGAGGTAGTCCCTTGTCATAAGGTAGCGCCCGCTGTGGCTGAACTTCACATCAGAGATGGATGAGATGATTTCAGAGAAGAAGGAACGCGTAGAGGGATCCTCTGGCTCTTCAAAATCTGAGCGAGAGAAAGAGCAGTTATCATCTCTCGGAGAAAGCAGAATTTGCACTGCAGGAGGTCGGCACTTAAAAGACACGCCTTTTTCTTTTAATCATTCCTTGTGCGAAAACAGCAGATTTTGTTGGGGTGGTGAGGCCATCATTAGTGAACAATATCAGCACAACAATGCCTGGGTTGTTACAGCAGCTGCATCTCTTCAGAGGATTACATCTTTGTGTGCTTAGGGAGACAGCCATGGGTCAACACGCTTGGTAAATATTGGGTATGATTCATATTGATTCTGGCAGCTGCTGATCTGTGTGCAGGCCAACACACGGGGGATAAGAGCCAGGCATTCCATCGTTAGCTGTCAAGTTATTGTGCTCCCGCTCCTCCTCTACCCTCGCCTCCTCTCTCTCTCGCTACCACCCTCCTCTCTACCCAATCGCTCCTTGCCCACCGCCCTCCCCCACACCCCTATTCAGTTGAGACCTGGAGAATATCTATGTGATGTGTCAATGGGGAGTCTAACAAGGGATGCAGCGTGAGAGATGAAAAAATGGGGGGATAAGGAAGGGATAAGAAAAACAAATCAATGTCAAAGTGCTGGGCCCATTTGAGCCCTGCTGGATTAGTGTGTGTGTGTGTGTGTGTGTTTGTGTGTGTGTGTGTGTGTGTGTGTGTGTGTGTGTGTGTGTGTGTGTGTGTGTGTGTGTGTGTGTGTGTGTGTGTGTGTGTGTGTGTGTGTCAGACAGACTCCAAGGTGAACGGTACAGCCCTGTCCTCTCCCTCCACCTCCTC
>CABFOS010022500.1:0-10225 GCA_900660315.1 Diretmoides pauciradiatus | reverse complement strand
TGTGTGTTGGTAATTGCTTTAAAAAAATTATCTAGCTTGATCCGTCTTAGTGTGACATTTAGCCGAGCCTTCAGCCATGGTGACGATATCGTGATAAAAGATTAAATCTATATCCTCCCATCCTTAGTGACATTGCGCTATCTGTTGCTACCAAACAGGTCAGGGACCAAAGACATTCAGGGACTGATTCATCATTTCAAATCCAAGGGAATAAGTTGCTTCCTCAATGAAAAAGAAACAGTGTTTTTCTTTTCACTTTGAGTAATTGAAAGTAGCTGCCACCATGTCAGCTTCACTCAACTTTCTGATTTGCTTGGCCTCTTACTATCTAAGCTGTCATCTAATCTGATTGGTTAGAAAACATACAGTAGGCCAGTAAGAAAGCAGAAAGGCAAAGATAACATGAACAGATGATGTTTTATTTAACTATTATAAACTATTGATAAATGTGCTAATTACCCTCAGGCAGTCGTTACAGACTACCTAGGGCAAACCGAAACATTTTCAAGAACTCCTTCATTCCCAATGCCATTAAGGCACTAAATGAATCTGGGACTCGTTAGACTCCTATTGTTAAAGTAGGAGTCTATTGTCTGTGGGCCTGGGGATGTATTTTCTTCATTCTCTGCACATTGTTTAAGGGACGATCTTGTACATGTCTGTTGTTGCGTTGCTGTTGTTGTTGTTGCTGTGTAATTGTGAGACCGAAGACAAATTTCCACATTGTGAACAATAAAGTAAACTAACTAACTAACTAATTACCAAGTTTTAAGCTAATTTTAACGGTGCATTATCAGTGGAATATATCCCATTACAATATATCTGGCAAAGGCCAATATCAGCCAGTAACCTCAATGCATCAATATCTATTGCGGGCGAATGAATAGTTTGCAATCTTTCCCCAAAAAAAATGTTCACTGACAGACAACATATACTGTACCATACCTACCTGTCAGCAGAATTTCAGATAATATTGCTTGGTGAGAAAATGTAAATGACTGAAAATAAATAAGAGTCACAGTTTTTATTTATCACCCCTCAGGGCTTCAACTGTAATAAATGCAAGGCTTTTAGTTAAATCTAGCTAAGCTGAGCGGCCCACCTGAGATGAGCCTTTTAATTTCTCTCAATTCAACGTGTCTCATTACATTGCAGCATGACCATTTTGATAGACAGCAGGTGTCTGTAATCTGCTTTGAGTTTTTATTTTACAAATTCCTGGAGGGGCTACGAGATCTACGGCATAAGATCCAAACAAAAGTGAGACCTCAGTCAATAGAACCCCCTCGCTGGGTTTCGCGACGTGGCAGCTTGAGACGTAGATGTTTTACCAGTGAATAATTTAATACTGTAGACTGGATTTCTCTCCATCAATGCTTGAATTTTTATCAGCCAGGATCCCAAATGAGAAATTAAGTCTCAGCCTGGGACTCATGGAAGCATCTTATTACTCTTGTTACGTGGAGACCCCCCAGCAAATGGCAAATGACCCTTTTTGAGTCCTGTTCCATATTTTAAGAACGCCAGCAGTAGCATATTACTATTTGATTAACAAATTTCCGTACCTCTCTACTCTCTCCTCAGGTCGAGCAAAACCATGAATCTCTGTTCAAAATGTTTTGCAGGTAGGTTCTTGTAATTGTATTTCATTGCATGTGTGCTGGGGTGTGTGTGGGTGACCGATCTTGTATCTTGTATGTGAGTTTGAGGCTGTAGACTATCTGCTTCTGTAGCTTTTCTGGATCGATCTTAAAGTAGCAGAGGGTGAAGACAGAGGAAGAAGGCTGAGGAGACCTAGGGGTATAGAGGAATGTAACCTTCCCCACAACTCTATTTACATACTTTTATGAAAGGGTTTTTAAGGCAAGGCGCAAAATTTCAAGCTGCAGTTCAACACTTTCTCAGAAATGTCTCATTAAACCTATTCTTCATCCAATCTGAATCAAACACTCTTTCGTTTATCAATTGTGCTTGCTTGAAAACCATAATACAGAATTTTGTAATTCATGGTTTATGACACAGCTATCTTTGGGGTTGCTTTTCTTTAGATAATCCTCAACTGTTTCTGACCAGTGATGGTAGCAAAGAGTTGTTACTTATGTGGGTACATATAAACACAGGTTAATGTGTGTCTAGCCCAAAGGCAAGTCCCAACAGAATGCTCAATGCCTGTACACCCTTATTTTCTCCTCAGACAAAATCCATGGCAGTCATGAAATGAAAATTAAAATGCACTGGATCCAGGCTTCATAAAACCTGATAAGCGAACACAAGAGGACAAAGACCTGCTGGCAATAACATTGGCTTTGAGGAGGCTGGTTTCATCTGATTTGAATGACGTTAATGTGCTGTATTTGCACCAGTTTGGCCTGGTGCAGCAGTTGACAACTGCTCCATACCCCAAAGATGAGAGATGCACTCCACATGTACACACACACACACGCACACACACATACACACACACACACTTAACTTTAAATAATTCCACTTTTCCCCCAGATATTCAAAAGAAACAGCCAGACGAGGATTGTGCCCCAAAGCCCACTCCGAGCTCCAGCAGCAGCCAAGCAGACGTCTTCTGTAATGAAACAAAGAGCAGCATTAGTCAGTCCCTGATGTTGACGCCCAACACCTCCGAAGAGCCTTCGCCAGTGGAGACAGGAGTGACATCTCTACCTGCGCAGGAGGGTAAGACAACAGTTAATCAGGGAGAAATCTTCTGATTTTCCTTTCCACTTGGATGGTTTAAGGCTATGGCTCTTAATTTATTTTTCAGCTCAGGACTCAAATGAGTGATTTACTCTTGCTTTGGGCTCACAGTTCATTAAAAGATATAACATTTTTTTCATGCAAGGATCCATCAGAAATGGGCCTGTAGCCCCTTTTGGCTCCCAGCCTATGCATTGAGAAAAGGTCGAACACTCCTACTCTGAGGGGCCTGAATTGTTTTCACTCATTTGAATGATAGAACTTGAAGGGTTTATAATCTAGCCTATTTGATTTGTACTGCTTGCCTAACATTCAAGTAATGTAGCTGTAAATAACCATGCTCCTGGCATAATTTCTCTCATTACCTCTGTATTACTGCTGTAATGTGTGGGAGGCTTCACCCCTGCTCCATCCTACTGGTGGAACTATAATGACCTATCCTACATCTTCTGTTTGAATTTCACATGCTGGTAATCATTTTCTACATGCTGGTAATCATGTATTTTCATGTTTTTTTCACGTTTCAATTTTCTGAGAGGTTCAGATGGTAACATTGTCATTGGGGTAGGTTATGTAGGTTTGAAGACTCCGCAAATCCACAGTAGCCATCAGAAGCAAACATTAGGCTGTTATAGCACATTATGCAAGCTATGCAAGATATTGCAAGATATTTTGCATTCTCGAGATTCAGAAGGTTAGAAAATAAAACCTGGATAGATTTCCTAAAAATGGAATTGGCAGTAAAGAAACGGCCAATTCCTACAGCAGGGTAAACAAGACTTTTTCACACTAAGCAGTTTTCCAACTTCTTAATCATCTACTGTGCAACAAGTGTCACAGACAGGTTATTTTGTTGGGCAAATTCAGTGGATAATAAGCCCTGTTTGGCCTTATTTTAGTGTCTGGAACATAGGCTTTTAGTCAACAGCTCGATATTGTGAAAGACTGCTACTATTTTTTTGCCAACTAAAGCTGCAGTAGCAGCTGCAGTGCTCCTGCTCTGGCTATATTTGTCCTAGTGGCACAGATAGAGGGAATGATAGCAAAGGTTATATATTCAGAAAAGAAGGTTTGAGGAAGACACTTACGGTTGTCAGGGCATCCTTCATCACTATAGAGACAAGGTTATTGAGAAAAGAGGCTGGAGCTGCAGATGGGCCAGAGGCTTGGTGAAGGGATGTGGTATTAAATGGACTACAGGACAATGCCGTGGCCACCAAATGGCTGTGCGGAAATTTAACCCATGAATTTGCCCATGCCACACTGATCATCCAGTGTTACAGGAGCCATTTCAGTAAAATACATGATTGCTGTGACTCTGTGAAAATGTAATGATATGTAAAATGTAGTAATCTTCTTTTTTTAAGTTTTAAACAAAAAAAGTTAAATGTTCGAGCCCTCCTAAGCTTTCAAGTGGACAAATGCAAGAGGGGATATAATAGTACATTACAATGTGATGCTTGATTAATGTTTTAGACAATAAGAAGAAAAAACACCATTTAATCATCTTTTTAAAATATCAGTACCATACAGATATTTTTTGGTCTCTGTATCGATTTTAAGGCATCAAAAACTTAAAATGTTAAAATGTTCCTGCAAGATATATGGAAATGTTTGTTGAGGAAGTCATTTGATAACAGTTTGATTCTATTTACAATAATCTGTGTCATGAAGAAAATAACTTGCCCAATTCTGTTTATATTTCTCTCTCTCTCCCTCCCTCTCTCCCTCTCATTTTCTCTTTATCTCCCTCTCTCTCTATCCTAAAGAACTAAACACCCAAACAAACAGGTTTGGTTACGGGGATAAAAGGGTTCACAGCTATTACACCATGTAATAGTTATTGAGGGGAAGTTTTCTCTGTATCAGGTTTCATATTTGGACACCCCTGTAAAAGAAAAAGGCCATCTTGCTTAATTCATCTATTAACTCTAGGAGATGGCAATATATTTGAATGGAAAACAAATTAGGTTAGGGCACCGTTTGGGTGTAGTTGAGGATTTTGAGGGCGTGTTCACACCAAGCATGTTTGGAGCAATTTATTCAAACTAATTTGATTGCATTTACTCCATTTTGATTTGTTTGGGCAAGTGAGAACAATGCCATTCAAACCCAGGTGCACACCAAATAACTGCAATGACACGACCTGAAAAGACAGGTTTTGATCCACTTCCAAGTGAACTGCATTGCGGTTTGTTAGGAGTGAGAATGTAATTGTGACAACTACAGGAAATGGCCCCAAAACGGTTTTACAAGTATGTTGTTCGTCCTTTGACCGTTGTTCCATACGGTTTTATGGATATAAGACCAGTGAAGGTACAGCAAAGACCACAGGCACGTCCTTTATGTTTAGCTGAAGTTGCAGGAGGTGGATTTGTTTTGATTCCTCCTGCTCTCTGACTGCCACAATTTCCAGTTTCACAGGATGACAGGTTACCAAAACTTGGTCCAATAAATTAGCTACATGTGAGTCTGTGTTTTTTTTTTTATTTAACCTAATGAACAAAGTACAAAAATGCGACACATGTAATGCACTGTAATTCAGACCAAAGAAAACAAACTATAGGTGTGATCGCACTCTAAGAGTCAGTCAGTTAGTGCTAGAACAAAACCTAAATGTACCTATTCTAAAGCAATGAGAGACCACCTCGTATGTTAAAACATATGGGCTTATGAAGCAGTTTCATGTTTTGTCAGGGGAGAGGAGCAGGAGATTGGGGGTCTTTTTGTGTGTTTTGTTTTTGGTTTGGTCTTGTGTGTTTTGCTTTTGTTTTCTTTTGTTTTTCTTTTTGTCTGTGTGATTGCTTTGGCATGTGTTAAGGTTAATGTTTGGTGATGGAAAGGAAACTGGCCGCAACTCTGTACTCTTCCCTTATTTGGTCAATAAAGGGATGTTAAAACTCAAACTCTCCTTCTTAATTTGTCCATCTCTCCCCCATCTCACTCCTATCTTGTCTGTCTCTCGCTATCTCTCTCTCTTTCCATCTCTTTCAGAGGTATCCAGCACAGACACAGCCTTCGGCACAGTCTCCACCCCCACAAAACGACCCTTTGAGTCAGGTACAACTCAGCACAAACCTACACTGGTTTCCATGTCCAGGGTTGTGTTTTGTACTGCGTGCCTGTCAACTCCACTTAAGGCGCTGGAATGAAGGAACCAGTAGCATCAGCCGCTTTGTATTGATCTAAAAATTGCCGGGTTAATTGGCCTTCTAGGGGAAACATTCGGCAGAGGGAAAGAGATTGGGGACGCAATAGAGCGTGTCTGTGAGAGGGTGCAAATGTAAAGCCAATCAAGCGATTACTGGAGTAGATGTTGGTTTGAAAACATGTGGGTCACAGAACTCACACAGAAGCCTAACCTTTACACATACAATAATAGGCTTTATCGTATCCGGACAAAATCATGTAATGGCTGTGGCAATTCACCCTTAGGTGTGATATCTTGCCTTTGACACACATACACATAGTACACATGCGGCACACATATACACAGCAATAGTGAGTGGAGATGTCGATCCCTTGTCTAATGCAGCAGGATCATGTGGGCACCATGCCATAACACACACACACACACACACACGGATCATGTGGGCACCATGCCATCACACACACACACACACACACACACACACAGGATCATGTGAGCATTGTGCCGTGGAGACCATTATGCCATGTAGTCTTCCTCCTATTTAGAATGACTCTAAATGGGTCTTTCTGTATCTAGATCCAAAGCCTGGATTTACTCTTTGGCTTTGTGCAACCCATCACACTCTCAATTCTAAGCTACATTCTATCTGTTTACATTACAAAAATATTCTCTTTGGCTTAAAGTCAATTGTAAGTGTTGTTTTAAAAATATCAGGCTACAGAGATTTACCAGGATAACAGAAGACAGGCAGGGAGGAAGCAGTTTTCAGCTCACACATGCACACACCTACAGACACATGTGCGCACACACACACACACAGGGATCGATGGGGCAGGCCAGGAAGATCCGGCTGCTCAGCTTGGCCTAGTTCTCAGAGATTTATTGAGCGTTGATCTGCGTTCGGCCTGGCCAGTGAAAAAGTCTGCAGGATTGATGAGAAAAGCTGAGTTGAAATTCCAGCCGACCAGTGAAACTACTGTAGCTCTACAGTTCTGGCCGTGATTATTGGCACCCTTGCATTTTATGCAAATTGTACAATATCTTTTGTGTCACGCTCCAAAACACTTTTTATTTCACACAAAAAGACATTTCTGTTCCAGTGGGCCTTCATCAGGTCTCTCTGTTCCCGACCCCATTAAATCAAAAATGATGTATTTATGTGTTAAATGGAGGTGTTATGGAGTACAATATCGCAGTATCAGGTATCATGTTTTCTCTCGGAATTCTACCTGCAAACTTGGACAGAATGGTAGATTAATGCAATTTGGATAATAATGTGGGTAAGGAAGTTAAAAAAGCAGGTCAAGTCTTGGTTATTAATGTAAGGGTATTTCAATGATTTAAAACCATTTATATCAGGTCCTTTAGTCTTAACATGCGTATGATCTCTGTTCACAACAGAAATGTGACAGTTTTTCATTTTTTTTGATTTATAGCCGGTCTGTCTGGATGGCTGGACATCTGTCTACATAATTGTGCCTCATTAATTTGATTGTTCCAGTTAGGGCTGCATGATCATTGCTAGGAGGATAATCCTTTTTATATAGATATTGTGATCAGGATTATTAATCACTAATTAGTCTTGATGATTCGAGAAGGAAAATATCTTCAGGCTCCTTTTTCAGTTTCAACAACTTTGCTATTTTCAACTAGAAATTCTATGTGAAATGAAACTATTAAATATTTGTCTTATGCCAGCATTCACTCTAATATGCATTGTTGTATTTGTTTTTTCCACACAGTACAATGAAAATAGACAGATAGACAATAGACAGATTTGAGCCCAAGCATACACAGTCTGTGTGGCGGGAACTCAGTTGTAAATGTGCTGTCTTTAACAGGAAGAGATTTTATATATATATTAACATGTTCAATAAAAGAAATGTCTTATTTCTTTCTTTCATAAATATACTTATTTTAACCGCAGTGTGTGACCTCTGTGTGATCTCTATGGGACTGTATTATACATGTTCTATAAATGGGCGTAGATTTAAACTAAATAATCCATGACTATTAGCCTTAGGGTTTCCAAACAGCCTCTTCACAACAGTTATTTATTGCTTTGCCTTATCCTGCTTGTTTGTGTGTGTGTACACATGTTTGCATTTGCTTATGTGTGTCTGCAGCCTCAGAGTCAGAGAGTGACGTATCTCCCGAGAAGCGAGCGAGAGTGGGCGAGGTGCCAGGGGCAGAGGAGTCTTCATCATCATCGTCATCTTCATCGTCATCCTTGTCTCGCAGTGGCTCCAAACAACGGAGCCGCAGACGCTGCCATCGCTGCCAAACCAAACTGGAGCTGGTACAGCAAGAGTTGGGTTCCTGCCGCTGTGGTATGACACTCTACACACACATGCATACATGGCATGCACACACAAAAACATGCTTGTGTGTATATATACAGTGGTAGATATTACAAAAGTCCCCAGTCATGTATGTCTTGTGTCTATCCTCCAGTAGTACTATCACACCTTTAGTCTATTCTTAATCAAATGTTGAATCTTGTATATTAAATCTTGAATATTGTAACACAGTGCTTGTGCAACCGGTGGTGTTAAGATCATTCCATCTGCCAATAATTCAGTGCAGCATGCTACAGTACATACAGCGAGCTTAATATGTTTTGTGACATTGAAGCATTTTTCCCCAAATTTTTTTTGAAAAACAAAAAAGAGGTTGAACTGCAGATTGTCAGCTTTTATTAGAAGGTATTTGTATGAATATTGGTTTCACTATTTAGAAATGTTTAGTTTTTATACATAGTCCCATTGTTTCAGGGGACAATATTTATATTTATTTTGGGAAATTGATATCATGATATCATGTACTATACAATCACTAATCTCTCAGGTCAACAAACAGTAATTTAATATATATTTCCAATACATGCCTGATTCGTGTAGAATCATCCTTCAGCCACTATGGATCTAAACTCTGGAACTTTCTTCCAGAAAACCTGAGAGCAATTGATTCAATTCATACCTTTTAAAAGAACATAAAAACACACTTTAAACTGGATTTTAAGTAGTCGATTGGCTCCTTCTGTGCCATTTTTTTTATTGCTCTGTCTGCTGATAATCTTTTAATCCTTTTTTTATTTTTATATTTTTTAAAGGTATTGTTGTTTTCTTTATCTTTTCATGTTTTATTGTTTAATCCTGTCCATTACTTTCCAAATTGATCCCTTCTCTCACAAGGTGGATTTTCCTTTGATCTTTTAATGTCTTATTGTTTAATCATGTCTGTATTGCTTTATTTTTTTATTGTTGTGATGCATTTTGTGAACTTTGCCTCTCAAAAGTGCTATACAAATTAAGTTATTATTATATTTGTAATGTTTACTATTTGGTGGCATATTCTTTGCATGCAATAACTGCCTGAAGTCTGCTTTCCATTGAACCCACCAGACACCGGGTGTCTTCTCTGGTGATGCTCTGTCAGGCCTGCACTGCAGCCATCTTCAATTGTTTTGTTTTGAGGTATTTTTTCCTTAAGTCTCATCTTCAGTAAATGAAGTGCATGTTCAATCTGGAGACTGGCTTGGCCAGTCAAGAACTTGCCACTTCTTGGCCTTGAAAAATATCCTAGTTGGTATGGCACTATGGCAGATTCAGTGGCATTTGCTTATACTTGAGGAGACAGAATGTTTTTGTACACTTCAGAATTCATTCTGCTACTGCTGTCAGCAGTTAGACCATCAATGAAGACAAATGAGCCAGTTCCAGTAGCAGCTATACATGCTCACGCCATAACACTCCCCCCACCATGTTCCACAGATGAGGTGGTATGCTGTGGATCTTGGCCAGTTCCTCTTGTCATCGCTCTGGTACAAGATAATCTTGGTCTCATTTGTCTACAAGATCTTTTTTTCAGAGATCTGCAGGCTGTTTTAGGTACTTCTAGCGAACTGTAACTTGGCCATCTGTTTTTGAGGCTAACTAGCGGATTGTCTCTGTACTTCTGCTGGTGTTTGTTATGAATGGTACTAACTGACACATCCACACCTGCCTCCTGGAGAGTGTTCCTGATGTGTTGAACAGTTGCTTGGTGATTTGGCTTTATGGTGGAGAATTCTTTATGGAGAATTCATCAGTCATCAACTGGAGAAGTCGTCTGACCCTACCGGGTCGTTTCTGATTACTGAGCTCACCAGTGCTCTCTTTTTTCTTAATGATGTTCCAAACTGTTGACTTTGGAAATGTTTGGACAAATGCAAAGCCTAGATTAAAGACTAGACATTAACAGCTCTTTTATGCTGCACTAATGACACAACAAAACACACCTCCCTAATCAGAAACACCTGGCAAGACAGTTGTCCCAGTAAATACTGTCTCTTGAAATAGAGGGACTATACAAAAACTGTTGTCA
>CABFOS010022499.1:0-16626 GCA_900660315.1 Diretmoides pauciradiatus | reverse complement strand
ATGTATGGGCACACACACAGACATACACACAAGCACAGATTCACATCAGACACACCTACATATACATAATTCTCTCTCAAACATGCTCTCAAAGACACACAAATGCACACACACTTAAACTCCAATCACCATACATCCTTGCTCAGAGGGAAGACTTCTTTCCAAGAATGCACTTCTTTCCAAAACAACAGTAAAAAAACACACACATGAAAGGAAGTCCAACTTGTTTTGTCCTAAATGTAGTTTTACGTATCCGCTCTAAACCACAGCCATGTTGCCTGCAACAATGGCCTCGTTCCACTCTTCTCCTTCTCGCTCTAAATATATACAGTATGTCACCACCGAAGTGCCTGTGGATAGCTCCAAGCTCCACATGTTACTACAGCACCTCCTTCCTCCTATACAACCAGATTTTTTTCGTCAGCGTAATTGTATTAGAATGCACCTCCAATCCCCTGTAACAGAAAGATGTAAGCCGCTTCGCTTGCTTGTGGTGGGATCAACAGTCTCTCTTTTTAAAGCGTCGGAAAGCTGTGTGTGTGTGTGTGTGTGTGTGTGTGTATGTTTCTATGTGTACAGTACACAGACTATACACCCTGCTAGACACATACTTTACCTCAAACACACACACACACACACACACACAAACACTCAGTATAAGCAGAACCACCCCTGTGTACTGTGATTAGGTATAGCTACTGTATCGCTGAATTGTGCTGAGCACAGCCAGGGCATTGCTGAGGATTGGGTTGCCCGGTCTCCACAGAGAAAGAGCGAGAACACACACACACACACACACACAGCCTGTCTGTCTCCACCTTGTCTTTAGCCAGCCGCCAGGAAGCAGCTGGCCTGAATTTCTGAGTGCCTTTAATGAATTGAAATCTTTTGGGTGTGAGGATTCAGTGATTAAATGCAATAAGACTAATATTCCTGGGTGGGTTGGGAGTCGAAAGAGGATTGTCCACAGAGAGTGAGAGATGGAGAGAGAGAGAAAGAGGAAGAGAGGGAGGAGTGTGCTTGGCTCAAAGTGCAGCCTCTTCTCTCTCCTGCCCCCCCCCCTCTTGGGGAATAACCCTACTTAGAGCAGAGGAGGAGTAGGGTTGGAGGTTTAGAAGAGAGAGAGAGGAGGGAGGAAAAGAGGGTTTGGGGGGTGGGTGTCCATTTGAGTATGGCTGGAGGATTACTTTTCATTTAGAACATGACGGATACACATTGAGGCACTTTGAGCTTGACCTTCCAAGCCTTGGCCTAAAACACGATGGCAAGAGAAGTATCAAAGTGTTTTGTAGGATCTGGTGTCCCGTAATGCCATCAGAGAGATGTGCACTGACATAGAAACCTTTACCAGCCATTCAAACAAAGCAGTGAGGTGAGTTTTGCCATTAGGTGTATCAAAAAGTTAATCAAGTTCCCATCATGTATTCAGTTTATTCACTGAATGAGGCCCATGGCACTTCCAGAAGGCGTCACTACCAATATTGATATATTCCTGAGGATCTACTAGGTGATATTTGATGTCTTTATTTTACATGTCTTACTCTTGTTTAAGTTTCGCCTCTTCAGCAAGCAGTCAAGTTACATTTTGCCAGCTGAGGGCAAGCTGGTTTTCATTAATCATATGCAGTGCAAATACATTATGGTATATTTCAAACACATGAATTTGCTCAAGGTATGTTCTGTCAGTGTCAACACTAAGATGATTCCTGGCGCCTCTTTCATTTTCAGCCATAAAAGGGAAATTGTAGAGTAAATGCAATTCAGTGTTTAGATAAAAACGGTTTGAAAACATCACTCAACTGAAAACTTAAAAAGGTCCTGCGTGGTACTTTGTCCAACATCTTTTTTCATTTTAAAGAATGCTCCTATAATGACTGCTGGATTTGCTTCCTTTGAAGTCCACCATTAGAAGTGATATATTGCAAACTATCAAAACAATTTCAAGTGGTGCGATATGTTTAAGACTATTCTTATATTGCTATTGCCAAATTAGGGCATTTTGGCAGCTAATAAATTGTGGCTTAGTTTTTGTCTCTAGGTGTGTCTTCCAGGGTGTTTTCATTAAATCAGCATCTTAGCTCACAGTTTGTCTGACAGTCATTTACATTTAATGCTGTTTGACTTTCAAGACTAGCTTGACACTAAAGTGTGTGCTTAAAGCAAAGCTTCATTTAATGAGCCGACAAGACTGACAGATACTATTTAACATGAATCACTTCCCTGATACGTCTCGCACGCTACGTGATGGGGAGAAGGTACAGTGCAGACACGTTGAGCTCATTTATAAAACACCCGAGACAGACAGGAGAAGAAAACCTTGTCTTTTCATGTCTGCCTCATCCACTTGTTCATTGCTGATCTTAAAGGCTGACAGTTCAGGTGGTGGGTTATCTGTTAACTGTACTTACACTCCTGCCTATATCCAGCATGTTGTCATATCAAATTCGTAGTTAGAGCTCAGAAACGTAATGCACCATAATTGCGTGTGATATTCTACGAACCGTGTGAAACGGGAGAGGGAGCTCATGTAACTGAAACATGCAGTAGTTTCACACTGAAAAAACAAGGTGGTACGTAAGGGTGTGGAGGTCAAGGTGGTGGATGGGTGGATACGCTTGCCCCTCGATACCAAGGTTCACATGCCAAGATGCTTTTGGTTATGAGTTAAGGTTTTAGTGAATGACCAAAACCTAAAAATTAACAAAACATTTAAGTTTCTTAACCTCAACCGATGTAGTTTCATAGGATTTTGGTGCACACACAAAGGTAAGTTATGTGGTATACCCGTGCAGGGAACTTACCCAAAGGGAAAAAAATGACTGAACAATATTCAGTCACTTTTAATGAAATTGCACCAATCGATTTAGTATGTCAAAGTTTCGCAGTACTAACTGTTATCTTCACATGCTCGACCTGTTAAAGATGACTCATTTATTTTAAAAAGGGTGCAGAAGTATATCGTGCACTCCTCGGTTTTTGGTTGCTCAAACAACATATGGACTGATCCTTGGGAGTGGTAGTATGTGAGTGAACACAGCCTGGTTGTGGTTTGGCTGAGATGAAAGCTGTTATTTGTACTAATGACTTTGGGGTATTTGTTCAAGGTAAACAACGACAAAGAACTGCTATCAAACCACCTGAAGCAACACTTTTAATTTGCTGCTCTCTTGCTCCGTCTCTCTGTGGGTCTCTGACCGTCTGTCCGTCTCTCTGCCTCTTTGTGCATCCCTATTCCTCTCTTTCCCTCCATGCGCATAGAGGTTTGTAGTCAGAGCGAGTTATTAACCCAGAT
Source organism: Diretmoides pauciradiatus (assembly GCA_900660315.1). Classification (NCBI taxonomy): domain Eukaryota; kingdom Metazoa; phylum Chordata; class Actinopteri; order Trachichthyiformes; family Diretmidae; genus Diretmoides; species Diretmoides pauciradiatus. The sequence continues at coordinate 13,334 of CABFOS010022499.1, read as the reverse complement.
GAGTTGTGGCTTTCAAAATCTTAACTTGGCCTGGTACTAAAATGAAAGAACTCCCTGAGAATGCCCTGTCTTCCTTTGTGTGTGTGTGTGTGTGTGTGTTTTACAAGCACATATTGAAAGTATTTTACCCAAAGGTGGTTTAACCACCTGAAAGGTAGCCACTGATGAGTGCTGACATCACAACAAGGGTATAAAATGGATGGGGTATATCATTATTCCCAAGAAAGTACTTTTGTCATTCGTCACAAATATTTACATGTGTGATATTGTTTTTCTCAAAATAAAACTTGTTTGTTTTTAATGCGGTACGTTATTGCAAACCAACAAAGAAAAACACTAGTTAGGTATCACCAGACTTTTCACGGACAGGGTATATGTTTGTTTCAGTATCTGCATGCAAGTATACAGTATGTTTGAATGAGCATGTGGAAACTAATGTCTAATGTTGAGGAACTGTTTCCAGGGTAGTGTGCCGTTGTGTGTGTGCATGTGCATGTGTGTATGAGCATGAATGAAATACAGTATGTCTGATGTCACCACTGCAACTAATACTATTGACAGTACAAGACTATGTGTATGTGCTTGTTCAAAGTATAGAATTATATTGCATGTTATCGGTTATTGCAATATGAATGTATCTTAATCGTAATATATATAAATGGAATGATACACTTTTTTATAACAACCCTTTTAAGTGCATGTTGCAAACCCATTAAAACAGTCCGCAAGATGGATCATACAATTACCCCCTCAAATTAACTGAAGAATTGGTTGTTGACATACATCTCAAGTGTTATATTCTCAATGGTATGCTGACATTGTATATTTAAGAATGACATTTGAACGTTATTCACAGTTCTGGATAGAATTTAAACAAAACACAGCCCTGCTGAAAAACACCCCCTCTCCATCTCTCATTGTATAGTATTTCCTACTTTCTCTCTCTTTCTTTTCCTTTCCCTCTCTCTCTTGCTCTCATGTCCAATCTAATGCTGAAACACTCTCCGATCCTGTGACATTTTTATCCTCTCACTCTGCTTTGCTCGCCACTCACCCAGAATTGATTATTTGTCTTGCATGCCATTTTCTAAGCATCTATTCATGTTATGGTTTCCTTGGCCTTCTCGGTGGCATTCCAACACCCGCCCAGACCACAGGATTTACTGGAAATGTAAATGAACAGCTGCAATATATGGACACATGGTAATAATGGAAGATATTGTAATGTATATAACACAATGACTGGGCATGCGCTCCTGTATTGTATCTGTTTCACAGTTGTAGAACTAACAACTTTAACACCAGAAATAGAGCAATTGTAAAACAAATACAAACAAATGCTTGCACACGCACAAAGAAATTCCCTCTCTTTTTCTCTCTTACACACACACACACACACACACCATTAATCACATCCATAGCTCCATAAATTGCATCGTATGTCATTTACACCTTACCTCCTTCATTCACCTTTAAATGAATTTCCCCAAGTGTCTCCACAACAGGTTTCCAGTGTTTGCCTGATTAACAGCCTAAAGGTGCAGTCCTCTCCTCTAAAGTGTTTACTCACCACAGGCATTAAACATAACTGTCAATTAAAGGTGGAAGTCAGGGCTCCTAATGGCCTTGGTTAGACTGTGGTGTGGACAAACAGCGTCTCACAGTCTGAGTGTGTGTGTGTGTGTGTGTGCGTGCGTGCACGCGTGCGTGGATGTGAGTGTTGGTGCATGTGCATGTCTTAATACCTCTGAGGATATGTGTGCACATGCATCTTTGCACCCATGCTCGTGCCAGTGTGTATGCCTGCTGTGTGTGTGTGTGTGTGTGTGTGTGAGTACTCGCCTGCATGCCTGAGCGCGCATGTGCATATTCGTGTGTGTGTGTGTGTGTCTCAGAGTGCTGCCTAGCTTACTCTCCTTGATCATCCAGAGTAGAGAACATCTCAGCTGACACGTTTACGAGAGGACAGGACCCCAGACTCATTTTTAAAGTCCCCCGTCTTCTTTGATGTGCTTTATTAAACACACCTGTACCTGATTTGTACACCACTCTCTTTCGTCTCTCTCCCTCCTTAATATTAGTGCTACTTGTGGCTAGGGCGAAACATCAGCAGTATTTATGGTCAGGTCTTAATGGGTGGATTTAACTTGTGAAAGATAATCAGAACGTGGTAGAAAGAATGAAATGAAGGACAAGTACAATTAAAGGGTAAAAATATACTGTTTGGTTCATTGTTTCATTCCCTCTCTATTTTACACTGAACAGAGAGTTCTATGTAAAAGAACTGGAAGTGTTGGTATAGTCTGCTACACAAGTTGTGTGAACCTAAAGTTTAAAGCATTTCAACAGGAAATGCACAATGCTTGGGTACATACAAAGTTTTTGGTTGAGATTTTACACATTATTTCATGAACAGTGCTGTCCAGTCAAGAAAACAAATGCTGTTCTTATGGCCAGAAAATGTTTCTGAAAAACTTGGGTCATCTTTCTTCTCATCTTTTCCAATGAATTTCCCATGTAGCTGTCTGTATAGATTAGAGGGCAGGGATAGTTATTCTCTCTGCTATCTGGCAGTGGGATACAAGTGAATACAAGCAAGACTGTCCAAAGATACAGTGTGTGTGTGTGTGTGTGTGTGTGTGTGTGTGTGTGTGTGTGTGCGTGTGTGCGCGCGCGCGCGCGTGTGAGCAAGAAGACATTTTGGCCAAGTGCTGCTGACGCCATCGCCATCACATCCCCTTCATGAATTGTGGGAAAATACTCTTTTCTGCCTCATTTTTCAATTGTTTTTATTCTTTCTGCCCGGGATCCATCCGCTCTCCCTCTGGTTCTTCTCTTCCCTCTTAGAAGCTTGTGTATGTGTGTGTGTGTGTGTGTATGCGTGTGCACGTGCATGCATGTGATTGTGGGTATTGACTGCTCTTGTCACAAGTTTCCATGTTTGAGTCGATCTCTTCATCCCTCTCCCTGTGCCTGTCTCTCTCGAGATACTGGCTGTTTGTTGATTTTGAAATGTCCGCTGATTCAAATGCAACAGCTAGCGTTTCCCCCTCCGAGAAGCAGCGCAGACAGACAGAGATTTGGCGTGGAGCACTATGCAAATGAAGCATGGGGAACAAATGCTGCAATCAAATGGGTCTCTGCAGAAATGATGAGTAGATGGTAGAAATTGTGAGCTTTCTGTTTTTTCCCCCCCTTGAGATATTCCTGCGTCAGAAAACAACGATGCACCCTGTCAGCACTCTTGAAAATACATTAGTCAGACATCTGTGAAATAACTCCAAAAACTTGGGGAACATCTTTAATTGAATTATCTTATAGAGACATGTAGAGCACTGGAGAAATGAATGAATGAAGGAAGGAAGGAAGTAATCAAAGAATGAATGAAGAAATAAACTAATTCTCTCTGGCTACTGCAGTGATTTGAGCTGTCCATTTTGAATTTTCTGTGAAAATTCTTTGCAGACTGTGTGTGTGTGTTCGTGCGTGCGTGCGTGCGTGCATGCGTGTGTAAAGCTGGATCTGTGTTCATGGATGCGCATTTATTTGGCTCTTTGCAGACAGAAAGACATATCAGATTTCGTCTTTTCTCCTCACACACACACACACACATACACGCACACACATACACACACATACACGCACACACACACACAAACACACACACATCTGTGAATAATTCAGAAGAATTGATATCAGCTCAAGTCCACTACAAGCCACAAGATATAAAGGGAGAATGCTGTATATATATATATATATGTCTGCGTGTGCATGTGTGCATTTGTTCATGTGTGTCTAAGCATCTTATTGGTCCTCATATGTCCGACTGGATGGGGTGGATTCCCGGGGGCTCGTCTGGAGCCATCAAGGCATCATCACCCCTCTTGACTTTCAGTTCCTTAATCAGGGGAACTAACCCATGAATAGACAGGAAGACAGACTTACACACAGAAAGATGCATTCACACTTTAATGGATGAATGTGCCACCTCAGTAGTCTTTATTGACATTACTGGCAGCTCCCAGGGTGACACGGTTTCAGCCAGCCACCACCTTTCCATTCCACTTTAGCTGTTATTCATGACCACACCGTGCGTTACTACCCATGTGGTTTTTGTGCACTGCCTAAAACGTCGCTGCAGCCGTGTGCACCTCAGACTTGCACATTATTTGTAGCATGCCTGGCGATTAAAGTGATTCTGATTCTAATTCTGATTATAGGCTGCGGCACAAGTCTAGACACTGACGTACACCGAGTCGGTGCATATGTGCATGAAACAGCGTCGGGGAGTAGTTTCCCTACATTTTACTATACTAACATTTGGATATTAGTTTTGTGCATTGTATTGCTGCATAGTTTACTACTGCAATTACTAAAATATAAGAGAGCAATTGCTTTTTTCATCCTTTATTAATTATTTACATACTCTTTTATTTGCCAAGGTTGAACCAGCCAGGTGTTAGAAGCCCTTTATTTGTTTAGTTTAGGTTTACAAAACTAAGATTATAAAAAAATGTACAAAAGGAAGTGAACTTCTATTTTGTTCTGTTTGGTTTGATTTCAGTTTCAAATTGTAATTTCTGGCAGACGTGGTGAGACTAATGATGTAATAGTAATAATATTTACTACAGTAACTACAGTAACACACACACACACACACACACATATTCAGTAGCAAATAGATTAACACAGCTATCAAGGATCAGGAGGGAGTGGAATTGGAGCAGAAATAAAACACCAGCATGTCACTATTTTCACTTAGTAGTGTCCTTGACGTTTTATTCCTGTCTCTTCCTATTCATTTTTCACCACATAATCTAATTTCTCAGTTGGTTTACTCATAAATGTAGTACACAGCTTCTTGTTTAAAAGTATGTGCGTTCTACTCTGTCATTATGGGCACAAATGCAAAGATGTAGTCATTAGTACCACGTCTTGCTACTGCTGTCTGCTATTTGTCAAATTAAAATTGGCAATCTGAGGAATTGTGTCTTGTTTAGTTGTCAGAACGTGCAAGGAAAGATCAGCAACCGGGTGATTGTCAGTCAGGAGTTTGGAGTTACAATATGCACCATTACAATACTAATGCATGATGGTGGATTTCTTCACTTGCTATCACTGTAATACAGAATCATTTTACTCACTATTAACCATTAACCAATGAGCATGTGTTCTTCTCTCTCCTCTTTTTGCCTGCTTGCACTCAGTGGCTTAAGGCCAAGGTAAGAGACAGTTGTCTTCCTCGTCTTTTCATCGTGCTCTGATCAGATTCCAGGCAATCAGGGTTTTCCATACTCCCAGTAACTAGTTTCCACTCAGAAAACTTACATTCAACAATGTTAAACTGTATGGAACTAGTTTCCATGAAACAAATATGATGCCATGGAAGAACTGATTCGTTACAGTGCACTAATCACTAAACACTAATCATGACATGACACAATATCTTCCTCTCACTTATACAACCATCACAACCACAGTTCAGTTGTTAATGGGTTTGTTATTTAACCCTTCCCTTGTCAGCTGAGGAAATTCTTCCATGAATAAAGGTTCAACTTAATATATAAGCCTATGTGCTTTTTGCATTCGTCCATATTCCAACAAAACAAACAAACCCCATCATACAATACGCACTACTTCTTCACATAAGGAAACCGATCACCTCCTTACTCCTCCTCGATGTCCTCTTTCTCTCTTGGTGTGTTGTCTTTCTCTCTCTCCTTCTGTAGCTATCTGTCTATCTATAGGAAAGTCTCTGTCAGTGTTTGCTCCCCAACTGTTTGTCTTGTCAGTGTGGAAAGCCAGCTGACCATGTGATGCCCCATACAAGTTCAGTTCAGTTGTCCTACTATTTAATAGCGGGGGGAAACACTGGTCTCAGCTATTCAGAAAACCCAGCGCTCTGTCAGCGTTATCGCTATTTTAACTTATCATTTCTGTTTTAGCAACATGGGAACAACGCGGCAGGGCGAGGAGGGACGCTATCCAGGACCAACCCCCCCCACGCAGAAACCCCCCAGCCCACCCATGGCTGGTCGCGGGACCCTGGGGTGAGGACTTTGTTTTCAAATTGATTTAACCCATGCAGTTTGGAAAAGAAATTCTGGTCCCACTTGGTCCCTGTTATCTTGGGGACCAGTGCTGACTCCTTGGCTGACCAGTTGGAGTATGTGTGTATGCAGACACAGGTATGGTTCCCTTGAGGGTTCTTCTGGAGCCAAATGAACAAGGACCTTTCTAAAACAGTTCTTTATAGCACCATAAGTGGTTCGGCTGTGGTACAAGCCTGAAGAACTATTTTGTGGTACTATATCGAACCCTTTTTGTGAGAGATTTCAGTCACTTTAGTTTACATTTCACTTGACCTCTTGTATTGTCTCTGTATTCTATGAGTGTTACCTCTTCCTCACAATAATTCTTTCATTCTCTCTCTTTCGCTGTCTAACCAGGCGTAACACTCCCTACAAGACCCTGGAGCCGGTTAAGCCTCCAGTGGTGCCTAATGACTACATGACCAGCCCTGCCCGACTAGGCAGCCAGCACAGCCCCGCACGCACAGCCTCCCTCAACCAGAGGCCCAGGACACACAGGTAGCACACCGTGTTTGGTGTTCGGATCGTACTCAGTCTGAGCTAAAATGCCTAAAAGTCCAAGTGTGAAACGCCTGTTGCCCAAACCAGCAGGTTGCCAGAGACGCATTTGGCCACATTCTGCAATCCACATTCAGCTGCATAATCAGAATTAAACATACTGTAGGTGTGGGGATCTAACAAGGATGTGCACAAAGTAAAGCAATACATTCTGGCAATTTTTTGTTCGATATTTTCTCTCCGTTATAGTGTTAAAAAATTCTATGAATGCATTTGGATTCACTCATGGATAGGGGACAAGTTGAAACCAGGTGTCTGCTGTCAATGTGGGCGGACAAAATGAAGAGTAGTAATAACAACAGCTGCAGAAAACTTCTCCTCTGTGCTCGGCTTTTCCTATATGTGCATAGAACAACGTACTTACCATGTTTCTAAATTATATAAATGTTATGAGGGGAAGTGTGACGTGTGCGGCACTACAGTTTCATGATGGACATCAAAGGTGCATTTAAACACCGAGTGTAAATGTAATCATGTCTACATCTAAATCATATGTTGACACAATTCAGATATGAAAAGCATGTCAATTATGTTATATGTAAAGAAGACCATTCATGCACTCACACATATATACACAGACCATATACATACTTTTAAAGGTGCAACATTTTAAGTATAACATTATCAAATTAATTGTGACACCTTGATATAATTACCGTAAACAACTCATGGTAAAGATGATTGGTAGATTCTTAGTGCTGGTGTTTCTCAACATTAAGACATTTCCCATAAGCTTTGTGGCACAAAGAGGATGTTATGTATTCATGTCAGGGCTCAGTTTGTACAACAGAACAGCGGCCCTCTATTTTTTTGTGTGCCAACACAATGTAAAATTCATTGTAGAAGCTGCCAATCTCCTCAGTGATGGTCTTGTTTGTTTAATAGGGTGAGAGCTCAATACACTGCAACTTAAGAAATCACATGGAAATAGACAAAACACAAGCAAATTAAGAACACATCACATCAATTTGACAACACATGCGCATCATTTAGGAAAACACATCGCGTAGTGTAGCGGTATATTGCGCTTCCAGTGATTCATTTTATTACTAACCCTAACCCTTCATGTCAGTAAAACCTACCTACCTACAAAACCTAACATAACGTGTTTCACAATTAATTGTGTGTATTTCGTCAGGTTACTTGAATTGGCAGGCTAATAATAAACAGAAGGCCAATGCTAGGTTAACAGCAGATATGATATCTAAATCATGTGATCACAATGTTAAAATAAACCAACCTTACAATTTAGCTCTTTTTTCAACACCACTGACTGATAGCCAACTTCAATAGCACTTCATGTTCATCACTTTTATGTGTCCTCTGGAAACACTTCCTTTGTCGTTTGGCGTAATGTACAGCGTGTTTCTGTAATGTGTTGTGTTGTCTGACTTTGCAGCATGTTTTGTAAATGCTGTGCATGTGTTGTTGAATTGATGAAGATGTTTTCTTAATTTGCTTGTGTTACCAACCACCATGTTATCCCTTTAAGATCTCATGTTGTTTTCGTTACACTGTAAATTTGTACTCAGATTATCCCTTGATTTTCATGTGCCAGCCTTTAAGGCACTTCTCCCTACAGCAATTTCACGGTTTAGTCATGTAATTAAGTTTGTTTCGTACATCCTCTAATGATCATCTCTCTCTCTCTCTCTCTCTCTCTCTCTCTCTCTCTCTCTTGTCTCAGTAGTGGTGGTAGTGGTGGTAGGGAGAACAGTGGAAGCAGTGGTGTGGGTGTCCCGCTGGCGGTTCCTACCCCCTCCCCCCCCAGTGTGGGGCAAGGTGAGTCCAGCAGTCATAATCTGCATTGGCTCTCACAACTGCTCATCAAAGGCAATGTGGACCAAATGGTATTTAAGGGATATCTTCAGGGTATATTTACTGTGAGTGTGGAGCTTCTCTATCTCGCTGGCCTCCTTTTCCTCTCTTGCTCTCTCTGCTCCTCCCTGTTCCCAGACATGTTCTCCCATTGAATTAAATTGTCAAACTGAAGTCAAACTGAACTTTATCGCCAGTAGAAGAGGATACAACGGCAGAAAATCCCGTACATAATAATAGAATTAAATACGTTACATTAAATGAAAGCAGAAATGATGTATATTGAACTGTTTCTGAGATTGAGGATGAGTCTCTAACACCCCTTACTCCCTTCTCCTCTCCCCTCCCCCGCCGCTGTAGCACCGCCGGTCTCGGCCTCGGTGCCCCAGGGCCCCGGCTTGGGACCCATCCCTATGTCCCAGTTCGGCACCATTTCCCGCCAGATCTCCCGTCACAACTCCTCCTCCACCACCTCCTCGGCCTCCATGGTGTCAGCCACCGGCACCTACCGTCGCGCGCCCTCCGCCGCCTCCCAGTTCTCTGTCTCCCAGCAGCCCCACCTCAACGGAGGCCCCGCCTACCCACAGAACGCAGGTAATGCAGGTTTTACGCCTTGTCTTTTATTTGTGATGCGTACATGTATGTTATATACAGTTGGTATTTACAGTAGTGCAGTCGTAAATAAAGTTCAAATTTAGTACCAGCTGCATGACAAATGTTTTCTATATGTTTAAAGTATATTTGATTATCTGAGAGTATTATTTTCTTTCAGTCATTGTACATGCCATTTGATCAGATTATGTCCACTTCTGAATTATTAAGTGCCTTTATGTTTACCAAAAAACACAAACAAAAATGATCAGCAGTGTTTTTTTATACCGAATACTGAATACTGCCCCGTCATCATGTACTGGTACTGAACGCCTGGGCTCGCCTTTCAAGAAGATTATTTTTTTATTTAGTTATTGATCAGGGACAATACACATTAATCAACCAGATGGTAAATGTGTCAGTGTTAGCCAAGTAGCTAATTTTCAACTGTAAGATAATGAAGATGAATGATTAACATTAGTTAGGGAAGTCAGTGTTATTGAAACTTTGCCACCTCAAACCTGCAGTACAGTGCACGTCATTACCTCCTCTAATTGAGTTATGACAATATCAGTCCAGTGAGTTGCAGGAGGCTGGAAAGAGGACATTTAGGATAGAAAAACACACAGAGTTGCAAGACAAGGGGAAACACAGGACATATGTATACTAGCTGTCAGCGCGGCGGAGATTTACTCCGGCATACATCACTCCGAGCCATTCTCCTCTAATGGCTTGTCTCTGTGGACGGCCATCTGCCTTGGCACAGAGCAGACAGGGAGGAGGTTGTCTTGTCTGGGAACAGAGGCACGGTGGTGTAGAGCGTTACGTCTGCATTCAAGCACAGCCTCAGAATGGGATTTCATGCTCCCCAGTGATTGCAACTCATTGAGCTTTCATTATAGCGAAAGAGTCGTTACATTTTGAAAATCTCTGGGGCCCATAAGCAGAAATGAACCAGGAAGTACGGAAGCAAATTGATCGTCCTTTGAAGTCATGCAGTTTAGCAGTGGATGGATGTGGCTCTGCGGTGTGAGCGGGGTGGAATAATAACACATTACTGCCTAGTGAGACTCCCCTCCATTACTGGTGATTTATGAGTCCGACCTGCCCTGCATACGTGACATCATATATTGGGGCGAGGACGGATTTGTTTGTCTGCCAGTTTATCTATCTATCTGCAACTTCTTATTTACAATGACAGTCCGCGAAAAAAGCAGGCGGCTGAAAATGGGCATCAGACCAAGGCAAGGTTATACAGTACATTGAACTAAAAGGTTGCACTCAATCTGCATACCACAGTGATGAGCTGTTAATTATAATAGCCTGGGATCTGGTGCTCTACCTGTACGTGATCCTGTGCTGTGCATCATTCACTCTCACAAAGCTACTGAACTGTTACCTTGCCGCTGTAGCTATTTTGGGTCTGTGCAGCGCCGTGCACCTCTCTCTGGCAGCAGAAATGTATCGCTGGCTACACCTTTTGCTTTTGACTTAAAAACAGATGTTGACGTGGTACATTCTCAGGCTGAGCTGAACGCCTCTTTAGCTCAGCAGAACAAACATGGTAAGAAAGAACGCCATTCAATGGGTTGCTCGGCAATGCTTCCCGCACCGTTTTGCTTGCTCACAAAGCTTTTTGTTTCTGTTTTCTCTCTGTCTTCTCCTTCTCCCTTTTCACTTTCTCTCCTCCAACATGACCACCACTTTTCCACCTCCTCCTCTCGCCTGTCCTCCTCGCCTTGCCCTCCACCACCGCTATGTCTGTCCGTCTCCCTGCTGCCCTGTCTGTCTATCTGTCTGTTGTTGCTCCAGTGTCTGTGGCTCCTCCTCCTCCACCCATGGTCCAGCTGACCCCCCAGATTCCTCTGACTGGCTTTGTGGCCAGAATGCAGGAAAGCAGTAAGTACCGGACACACACCGACACAGACATAAGCCTAAACAAAAACATATATATAGACGTAGAAATTGAAATATGCTCACTACATATTCATATATATACATACATTCATAGATACAAACTCCCAGACACATACCTGCACTGCGGTTCAAATCTCAGCATATACACAAACACATAAAACTCAACCCTGTTCAAACACACATTAATTTTCTCTGAGATTTATTCACTCCCATACACACACACACACACATATTTTATACCGACACACCTTTCCACACTTTTCTTATCAGCGCTCTGTAAATGTCTCAGCATTTCCAGCACACACTATCTCAAATCCACACACACTCTCTGCTCTGCGGGTTGCTACACAACGCACCTTTCTGGCACTGGCACCGTGCGCGCGCGCGTGTGTGTGTGTGTCGGTGGAGACACACCCCTCTGATGTCTGTCTGTTGCCATGGTGACGGATCACGGCAAGCTCTCTGTCCACCGAGGAGAGAGAATGTGACCTGATGCTTCGTCCCGATTCACCACTCTCCTCTCTGGACAAATGCAGCCCTGCAGCAGTCGAGCTGCGCTTATCTGTCTGAACAAATGTAGTGCACGCTTCTCACGCACACACACGTCTTTCAGGGAATACTGAATATGAGGAACACAGTCAAACACCGACATGGCCAAATGCATACTAATATTTGCATAGGTGTGTCTTTCCGATGAAATATAACGTACGCTGCTCTTACGAAGACCTTAAATTAATAATCTGTACCATTTTCAGTTTCATATAAGATGTATTTTGCTACTCTACTCTATATCACAGATTGATATAATGCAGTACTCATTGTAAGTGAAAGCTTTTACATTTACAGCGAGCCAAAGACTTGCGCAGTATGCCATGTTTGATTGACAGGTGATCCCTGGGAAGTGCAGTGCAGAAACACCACAGCGATGGCCACTTAGCACCAAATCTGCCTACAGTGTATAGAAGCTTATCTTCCTCGGTCTGTCTGGCCAAATCTAACGCGCGCTACTCTTAGACCTTAAAAGGAAATGTTGTGAGGAATACAGTCAAAAAATAGTCCTTGCCAACTGCATACTTATATTCTAGGTGTGTCTTGCTTTGTCTCTGACCAAATGTATGATGCCTTTACACAGACCTTAAAGGGGATGATGGATAGGCGTAATAAAACCGGAGAGAATTACCGTCAACTAGTGGAGCATTTTCAGTTGAGAGTAAGCCTTAGTGCTTAAACAGTTTTACTGTCTGCAGTTAAACCTGTGGAAAGGAGTGGGTAAGTGTAATGGAATTTAAAGAATGCATCAAATTCACTCCTCCGTGAATTTACCATGTGCTTAATTCACAGGCAGGTCTATGAGTCAGTTGGCTCAGTATTGTAAATAGCAATGGGACGGTCTCAGGGCCAGGTCAAACTGGTAAAATCACACATAACAGCACTTAGTGTGTGTGTGTACTATGTGTGAAGCAACCACTCCCCTTGCATCGTGGTCCTCATGGTCTGTGGACCATGATACAAATTCTCAATTATTTCAATTTCCCCTGAAGAATTTCTAAGCTGCTCTCATAAAATGGACTAAATGGAAGGTTTACGATGTTTAGAAACTTGTGCTGCTTTATCTCCAATGAAACCCTAAGCTTTGAACATCCAAAGCTAGTTTTGGCTAGTGCCCATTACCCAGAAATACCAGTGTCCTAAGAAAAGGCTTCAGTACTGCTCAGTAGAAAAGGTATTTAAAAGTCCTGAACTGTCCCTTTAAGGCACAATAGCTTGAAAACCATCCCATCCTGTGTTTTTGAAAGAGGAGAACGTTTCCCGGTGAGTCATTTGATATTCTCGTACTCTCCCTCTCCTCTCAGTCTCGTGGAGTGATAAATGAACATAGTAGTAGTAGTAGTAGTAGTAAAAGTAGTAGTAGTAGTAGTAGTAGTAGTAGTAGTAGTAGTAGTAGTAGTAGTAGTAGTAGTAGTAGTAGTAGTAGTAGTAGTAGTAGTAGTAGTAGTAGTAGTAGTAGTAGTAGTAGTAGTAGTAGTAGTAGTAGTAGTAGTAGTAGTAGTAGTAGTAGTAGTAGTAGTAGTAGTAGTAGTAGTAGTAGTAGTAGTAGTAGTAGTAGTAGTAGTAGTAGTAGTAGTAGTAGTAGTAGTAGTAGTAGTAGAAGTAGTAGAAGTAGTAGTAGTAGTAAAAGTAGTAGTAGTAGTAGTAGTAGTAGTAGGAGTAGTAGTAGTAGTAGTAGTAGTAGTAGTAGTAGTAGTAGTAGTAGTAGTAGTAGTAGTAGTAGTAGTAGTAATAGTAGTAGTAGTAGTAGTAGCAGTAGTAGTAGTAGCAGTAGTAGTAGTAGTAGCCGTAGTAGTAGTAGTAGCAGTA
>CABFOS010022496.1:0-14521 GCA_900660315.1 Diretmoides pauciradiatus | reverse complement strand
CCCCCCTCTTTTTCTCTCTCTCTTTCTGCCCCCCTCTCTCTCTCCCCCCCTCTCTCTCTCTCTCTCTCTCTCTCTCACACACACTTACACTTAATTATTATTCTTTCGTTCTCACTTGCAGTCACAACACTCACACTCTCTCTGGCCTACCACACACACACCACGCATTCACTCTCTTCCTCTGTTTTGGCCTCGAGTTTTCTTTGCGCTAAGTTGTCTTAGTTGAATGCTGACACATTGAAGCACCGGTGGGGTGTGTATTAAAGTGTGTGTGTGTGTGTGTGTGTGTTCCACTGCTTAACGTGTGTTAGATTGTGTCAGTGATGGGAAGTGACAGCAACAGTGTTTTCTAACTGGCATTGTCTTCACACAAAACCCATACTGTCAGCTTTTACAGCCCTGTGTGTGCATGTGCGTGTGTGCGCACGTTGTAGAAACGGAAATATGACACTGTGTTTTCAACGTAGACATAACTATTGGTGTCAGCTTACTAGTTCTACAGCCTGTGAATATGTGAGTGCTGTGTGTGTTATATTCCTAGCTAATAGATACTGTCAGTCTATGTGGCCCAAAGCTCTGCAGTGTTAACCAGCTCTCACAGGCTCCACTGTCAATGAATGTAAGACACTTTATCAACTTAAGGCAATAATCAATGTGACAAGAACAAGAGCCACCTCATGATTGGTTGATTGGCTGTCTGTTAAGCTACTCTACACACACAACTTCTGCAAACTTTTCCTCTTGTGTCTCCGCTGCCTGCATAGCTAACTAACCTAATGTTAGTTGAAACTTTATTCCCATGTTGCGAGTTATAGCAGGTATGAGGCCACCAAAAAAGATTGATTGTTAAACTTATTAAGCAAGTGTTAAATGAAGCCGAACACGGGGATTTGTCCTGGTCGCTGCACTAGCACCTCCTACTGGTCGGTCGGGGCGCCTGTCGGTGGGGAGCGGAGCTGGGGAGGATAACGTGTTCCTCCGCACGCGCTAGGCCTTCCCGGCGAAACTCCTCGCCGGCTGGTGTAAAGGAAGCGGCTGGCGACTTCACATGTGTGGAGGAGGCATGTGCTAGTCTCACCCTCCCCAGGCCGACAGTGGGGGGCGGAGCGGCGACCGGGACCGCTTAGGCAGGGGAATTGGAAATGAACAATTGGGAGAAAATGGGGTAAAAATCCCCCCCAAAAAAGAAAAAAATATATTGGGTGACATTTTGGAGTTCAGTTTATAATTCAACACCTGAACAAGTTTCATAAGAACTAAAAAGGTAACATTCATGAATTCAGTCCTTAAGACATCTTTGTAAGGTGTTTATGTAAAGTGATAGCTAGCCATTCATTTTTTTCTCTGTGAATCGTCTTGGTGATGGAACCAAAGTGCAGCTATTGTAAGTGCAGTAAAAGTGGGACTTCTACAATGTAATACTTGTGTCATTTGTGGCATAGCAGTGCAAGGGAGCATTGATTTATGAAATGGCAAATTTCAAATCAAAAGTCCTCCAGGCAATTGCATGAGGCACACGAGAATGTGTGAAGCTGTTTCCAGAAATCAAGTGCTGCTACAGTATATACTGGGTGGGTGCCTTTGTGGATTCTGCGGCAATCCTCTGTATTGCAACACAAAGCTCTGTGTCTCTCAACCGAGTTGTTACCAGACCATGTGTTGAAATTTAAGACAGCTAAAAAAGAGCAAAAAGCTCTGCAGTTCAGCAAGCATACTGTGGACATGTGCTGACAGTCTAGGTTCAACCAATTTACTCCTTTTAGCTCAATACCCACTGACTAGCCTTAATGTATCGGGCTGCAGGTCAGAGACCATCCCATACCCAAAAAGGTCACAGGTTCAATCCCTTCAACAGACATGTGTCCTGTCAAAGTGACCTTGAGACACTGAAACCCTATCTGCTTTAATTGACCACTGTAACCACTTTGTAATGCTGCTTTGATATAAATAAAGATTATTATGTAACTATTCTTGTATTCTTTTTGATTTGTCTTTTACTGTAGGTCCTGTCCCCTCTGTCTGACTCCATCCTGGCAGAAAAGACTGTGACTGTGTTGGATGACAAGGTAGAAACGATAACAAAATGTTTTATTTGATGGATCGATGCATGAAAGAATGATTTTGTTGTTGTTGATTTAACAACTCTGTCTCGTCTGTCTAGGTGACCATCACAGACCTGGGTGTCCAACTGGTTGCGTCTCTATCCCTCAGTATGACAGCTAGTCCTGGGAATAACCAGGCTATACAGCTAACTACTACTGCTACAGACCTGCTACACACACCTAAACAGGTAGGAGATAGATGCACAAGCATGTACAAACTATAAGCAGATGCATGCATGGACAAGCTTACACGCACAAATGCAAATCGAGATATCACCTTCTCTGCTTTAAATTATTTCCCCAAGATTGTAATTAACAGACTTTAAGAATCTAGTTTCTACATGCATACACACAAACAGAGGCACAGAGATTCATATACTGTAGATATGTATTAACACACACAAAGTACACACATACACAGCTAGACTATATCTCTAGCTATTTCCATCTCTGCAGTAATATCCCCCAGGTTGTAATCAGATAAGTTAAATAGTAATTCTGAGCTGTTAACATTATAAGATATCATTGCTATCTCTTGCCCATAATCCGTTTCCAATTAGGATTGTCTGACCGCCAGGCTACATAACTATTACAGTTAACATCATTTAAACCTCTGCAGTCAGAATAACATCCACTTGAACATGCTACATAAGACCAACGATGGCGCATTAAGCAGGAACCACTGGAGATGCTTCTGGCCTGTAGTTTATTCGTCACGTAGAACACACAACAAAACAGAAAAACATAAATTATGCACCACCGATGCTTGAGCCACTGCTTAGTGTTAAGCAGGAGCCTTTTCCGGCGGGGCATATCTGTGTGCTTTCCCTGGTTTGGTCACACGGCACTGCTTCTCACACGGCTCAGCACTCTCCGCCTACTGGGAGACAGGGCAAGGTTAACTGGGATTAGGTGTGCTTCGTTGGCCAGCTGGGCCACCCCTAGCTCTCTCCACCTCCTCACCGGCTCTCAAGTCTTCCTGCAGATAAAGCCAAAGTACAGCAGTTGAGTAAGCATGTGGGACTTTACAATGGCTACATCTGCAAATACCCACTGGACAGGAAGGTACAATGGCTACATTTGCAGATACCCACTGGACAGGGAGGTGTATTTCCCGGTATCCCAGACAGCAGGCAGCAATGACTGATGATGCATCAGACATGAACTGTCTTAGTTGCTTACGATTGTACTTTTCATCGGCTCCAGCT
Source organism: Diretmoides pauciradiatus (assembly GCA_900660315.1). NCBI lineage: Eukaryota > Metazoa > Chordata > Actinopteri > Trachichthyiformes > Diretmidae > Diretmoides > Diretmoides pauciradiatus. The sequence goes on along the minus strand of CABFOS010022496.1, from coordinate 11,211 downwards.
GTAAAGTGCAGAGCAGTGATGTAGCTAGGGAGTAGAGACAGGCGCCAAGCTAACGGTTAGAGAAGCGAGCTTGTGGCCAGAAAGTAATCGCTTTGAATCCCAGCTGGGAAAACCAGGTTAGGGGAAGGACATGCTCTCCCCTCCATTGACATCTCCCATTGAGGTGCCCTTGAGCAAGGCCTTCCGATTTCTCCAGTGCTGCTTAGTGTCCAGCAGTAGAAGACTGTGGATACACTGGAGCAGCTCTCAGGCGTGAATGTGTGGAACCGAGTGTAAATGTGACACAGGATGTTGCTGAACAAGAGAAGAGTAGAAAATGTATTCCTGCAAAACCAGAGACATTTAACTGTGAAATCATCAATCCAAACTCCGTCTTGGAGCTCGAACTTCAATGTTGGGAGTCAGATATGCCGACTGCAGCGCAGAGGTAGAGTTCACCACACCACAATTTGTTCTCTTTCACTCACATAAACAAATATAGATTACATACACTCACTGACACAGACACACTAACAAACTACTCAACCATATCTAACCTATCTAATTCTCTCTTGGTTGCTTTCACTCACACACAGCCACACTTATGATACACACTTGGTTGTACTGCGTCTAGTACAGCAGTAGCTATGCTACCATGTTACAAGCTAATTTTGACTTTCTAATCACTTTGCCAAGGGTTGTTTTATCATACTGCCTCAGGCTACTACTCCCCACCCCGTCTCTTTCTACCACGTCTCTCTCATTTTCTTATTTTATCATACAATCCCAGGTTATAATTTCTATCGAAGGGCTAATTGGATGAGGAGCAGCTCATTACGATGAAAGCGGAGATTTCATCTTGCAGTTTATCCAAATGTTCATTTCCCACTCCCTTTCTATATATCTGTCCGTTTTTATCTACATCACTCCATTACCTCGGGAATGGATGGAGGGAGGGAGGATGGGGAAGAAGGAAAGGGAGGAGCAGAGTGAAGAATAGAGTGGAGGAGAGACAAAGAGAGAGAATAGGAGTAAGAGAAAGAAAGCAGGAGGAGGGAAAATGGATAATTTAAAGCCAGAGAAAGAGACAGCGGGAGAGAGAGATAAATTGTTGTTCCTAACATTGGAGCTTAATTACTTTTGTTGGGAGGCCTTTGCAGTGTTACTTACCTACACAATTTTCTCTGTGTTCTGATTAAAGAAAGAAAAGGGTTTTATCAAGGGAAATTAGTGAGCGAAGTTCACTTAAAGACAAGCAGAAAAAAATACTCGTCTCTTGGTCTTTGTTGTTATGCGTGGAATAGCTGCTGCTGGAAGAAGATTGTTGACAGAAGCATCCTGTCTCTAAGTATTTGTCTTCATTGTAGTGGAAGAGCCAGAGATTGGTGAAAGAGAAAAGAAAGTCAGAGAGTGCAAGTGTGTGTGTGTGTGTGCGCGCGCGTGTGCACGTGTGTGTGCATGATGTAAGCGCATGACTATATTTAAATGTGTTTTTTTGTCTTGCTCCCAGAGTAACAACGTGACATTAATTTCCATTGAGACTAAGCACTTAGTCACTCACACAGTCAAGCTGCCAAGTACAGCACTCTACTTCGTACCCCTCAGACAAACAAAGGTTTTGGAAAATAGCTACAGTCACATTATCATCAGTCAGTGTAATCTGTGAAGATAACTAGATTTGTGTAGCATGTTTTGCGCCAATCAAACTTATGATGTAGGCCTTTGGAATGTTATCACAATATCACGTTTGAGGGGCAGACGGATAGACACAGTCCCCTCTGGTTGAGAGTTAAATGATCAATGATATTTTATGATATTGTATTTTATATCAACAACATCTATTTCTTTATATTCATCAGTGCTGTCAGTATACTTTGGTTTGACTGCACAATATGGTTTGACTTGACTCTTTCTTGCTCTCTTCCAGGAAGCAGCAATCAGTGCGTGGATCCAGTACAGTGATGGTTCAGTGACACCACTCGATATCTATGATCCCAAGGACTTCCTCCTCTCAGCCGTCTCATTGGATGAGAGCATAATCTCCACAACCAATCAGGTACTAGCCATAAGTAGCTTCGACCAGGGGATGAAATATAAAGTGGTTGCTTTGTTTACTACCACAAAAACTATCTGTTGTTTAGCAAACGGACATTTACAATTGTTTTCTTAGTATAAAATATACACTCAAGACTAATGCAGAGTTATTCACAGAATTTGACTATTGCAATTTTCCATGGCAGCCATATTACCTTCACAAATCCTGCTTCCAATTATAACTAGATTGTCAAGAATCTCATCATGGCAGTGTTATGGAGGGCATTGCTAAATATTTGTAACTAACACTATGCAGACCTACAGTAGTAAGTGACCTGCACCATGGTGCCCAAAGTACAACCTGACAAACCCCCACTGCAGTGTTTAACTTCCTGTTGTCTCTGCTGTCAAATAGGAGCAGCACTGGCCAGTTGTAGTGGCAGAGGGTGAGGGACAGGGGGCGCTAGTTCGTGTAGAGATGGTCATCTCCGAAACCTGCCAGAAATCCAAAAGGAAGAGTGTCCTGGCGTCCGGAGTTGGGAGCGTGATTGTGAAGTTTGGAGTGAAGAACGAGGAAAGAGGAGTGATGGGAGGAGGTGGACAGGAGGAAGGAGGAGGGACGGACAACAGCACCACTGAGCAACGGACAAAAGCAGAGAAGGAGGGAGGAGGGTGGAAGTACAACAATGCAGCGGCGGACCGAGAGGAGGGAGCCATGAGGAAGGTGGGATGGATGGATGGATGGATGGATGGATGGATAAGTGAAAGGCAGGTTGTTTTTCAAGTTTGATATCAGTTCAATCAATTCAGGAAGTGGATTTTCTTCCAGAGTCATGGGTCTTAACCACTACACTATCACGAGACACCATCACTGTGGTGCTATGTAGCTTATTGGGTACAGCATGACATTAACACCACCACAGTGAGTGGTTCAATCCCCACCCATGCTGTAAATGTTTTCACTCATTTCAGTTTAAGGCAAAAAAAGCCACCAAATGTAATCCTTTATCTTCCAAATTCTAATACTGAGAAGTGAAGGTTTTACTACCAATTGACAAAGAATTGCGAATAAATGATTATCTCATTAGCATATGAGACAGTTTCTATGTACCCTGATGGAGGGTGGGATGGCTAGAGGGATAATGTTACACATATATTCTAACACAAAACTCTTGTGACTCTCAATCAAATCGTTACCAGACCATTTCGTGTAGCTTGCAATGGCTGAGAAGAGAGTGGAACCTGTTTTTTCCGGCAGCTGAAAAACAGCCACATTCCCCTGATAATTTCCTTGTAGAGATGGAGCCAAATTGCAGCCATAATCAGTAAGCATGCAGTAAAAAGTGGAACTTTTCGATGGCTTCATCTATATTTTGTACCCATCTAATGGTGTGTACTCTCTGGTTATAATCATTTAAAATGATTGATTAGGGTTATTACTGTTAGCACACAGCTAAAGAGACATTATTACCAAAACCACAATGACTCAGCAAGCTTTCAGCGATACTGCTTGCATATGTAAGGGTACTGGAAGCACCATAGCATATTAATAAAATAAACCCACCTAAATTAAGAATCTAAATAAGACCTGACTAATTCTATGATATTACAAAGCTTAGTTTAGATTTGTGTACATAAATGTACAGAAAGCATAAAGGCATTCAAGTATCTAGGAAATTACATGAGCAAATAAGAAACAAGTTGGTGAAATGCTGCTTTAACCCTGTCACTGTGTTTCTCCCTTCTCCAGGTTAGCACAACTACCAAGACCACAGTGACCCACCGTGCCTCAGGCGGTAAATCTGTCAATGGGGGCCAGGGCGGAGGCCCCAGCCAAGCAGGGGACTATAGTAACTACCCGGCCCAAGTGGAGGTACCTGGGATTGGTGAGAGCGACTTATCCCAGACCCCTAGAGGCTTGTCGGACCTTGAAATTGGGATGTACGCTCTGCTGGGAGTATTCTGTCTGGCAATACTGGTCTTCCTGATCAACTGTGTCAGCTTTGCTTTCAGGTAAACCACTGCGGAAATGGAGCCGTGGTGTTGTTGTTTTTTGATAACGTGATAATGTGATTAATGTGGATTAAAATAGCAGGGCCTAGGTCCAGTGATGGTGATGTGGTTGAAGACCCCTTCTATTGACCTACATGTGCACCTGTAGGCCTAGGATCAAACCCCTTCCCCTACTGTGTGCTTGTCTCTCTATGCTTTTCTATTCTCTAAATAAACAACAACAACAAAACACAAATCCCCCACAGTCAAACTGCAAGTTACTTGGTTGATGGGTCACTCTATTCTGACCGATTGTGGGTGGTGCAAGAGGTAACCACTGCATCTATGTAGTAGTCTCATGCAGCTACAACATTTTGAATAGGCAACTCAAGTGTTTGACAAAATCACATCATTAGGGAACATAAGACATGGAAACAAGAGTTTCCTGGTCACTCAGTAAGAAATAATTGGACTTCCGGTGAGTTGTTGATCATGTTGCTTGCATTGTGAACGGGGGGTAAGGGAGTGGACTGCTTACTGACTTTTTATGAAAATATAGTAGGTTTACAAGAAAGTTGATTGCACAAAAAAACATAAAATCTTACAATTCCCATATGGACTATTGTCTTTCACCTGCAGGTACCGTCACAAGCAGCTTCCCGTGATGGAGGCCGGAGGCAACATGAACCACGCCCACGACTGGGTGTGGCTCGGCAACGAGGCCGACCTCTTAGCCGACCACTCTGACCAATGCCAGGGCCCGCTGACAGATGAGTGTACGACCATCATTGATCGGAACGATGGAGGATACGAGGAGAACAAGTACCTGCTGAATGGGGCTGGCAACAGTTTGATGATGGGTATGGGTACCATTGGTGGGGGTGGCGGTGGCACAGGTGGACACCGTGGCATCGCTCATGGACAAACATTGCCCAGATCCATTCCCGAACCACGGCAGTGCCTTTCGGGAATCCCCACTGGTGGCAAAGACGCCATTGGTCAAGTAGAGCCTCTGAATAATTCCCCCCGAGCCACTGCGGCAGCAGCAGTTGCAGCCGCCAAACGTAAACGCGTCAAGTTCACGTCTTTTGCCACTGTTCTGCCCAACAATGATACTGGTGGGGGCGGCCCTTATGCCAACTCCTCAGTCCTGGTGACCAATGGGAGTGAGGATGACATCAAGTGGGTTTGTCAGGATATGGACCTTAGTCAATCGGAAATCAGAACCTACATGGAGAGGCTACAAGACAATCTGTGATTGGTGGAAAGGAGACTGACAGAGATGGAGGGGAGAGGATGAATGGGGGAGGGGGGATGGACAAATGAGTACAACTCACCTGTAATGCCTTTGCAGTGGATGAAGGGAGGGAGAATGGGAGGAGAATGAAAGGAAAGGAGGAAGGAGAGGGCTGGTTAAAAGGATAAATAGGAAATAGGAGGAGAAAGAATAGAGGAAAAACAGGAGAGGGAGTGAAGAGGTGTGCATTGGGTGAGAATATAATAAAACAGTGTAGGGGCTATTTACATTTAGCTACCTTCACTGAAAGCATTACGTCATCACTAGTTCACACTGATATCAGTTGTAAACTAAATAACATGATTTCATGCTCTGAATATGATTTATAGTGACAATATTAGTGTAAAAAGGACCAATGACAAAATATATTATTGGTTATGAATGATGACTCACTGTAAACCATTATGCTAAGTTGGTATGATAATGGTATGCTTTTGGACAAACAATATTAGGCCACTGTACATTTTACATCATGACATACAGCAAGTCTTAATTTAGAATATTCTTGTAATGCCACAGTCATTTTCTGCTCCTATGGTCCTATTGCCACTATTCACTGTGGCTGTTGATTGATTGAACTGTAGTTTGCCTACCAAGACGACAGAGTGATTACGACACTGATTTCTCTAAAGAGTAAGTATGCATCAACGTTTAAGTCAGGTTGGTCCTACTGCATCATCAGAACGCCCCATCTCCTTTTGGCATTGCTCAGAAGTAAAATATGACAACATGTACAAAAATATATTGCAACTACTCAACTATTAACACCAAAGGGAGTCACCAAAGGGAGTTGACATTCAATGTTGAACACGGACAGTCTCGTTCTTTCCTTGAACAACAGAATGTTTTGAAAGTGGGAATTGGAAACATGATGTGTCGCAGAAAAGACTGTTTCTCCCTTGGATCCAAGACAGAGGCATTTACACTTGCACAATTACAAACAGGAAAGGACATTAGCCACATTTGAGGCTTACTCCCTGTACCCTGAAACCTTCCAGCCAATGAAGGCTTACTCCCTGTATTCAAAACCAGTCCTGTCATCCCCTGGCCCCTTGTATGTGATCGGACAGCAGTAGAAACATTGTTTGTGAACTAAAATACACAGCAGAAATACTGTACAGGTATGTAAACTAAAGAGAGACTGACTGAGGGGTCTTATATACAAGGAGACCGCTTGGGCTTTGCAAAGCCTGATCGAACATCTTAATAATGAGGATATTTTAAACCAGTAACCATGTAGGCAACAAGACAGACCAGAGAACCTAAGGAGTTAATACGTGGAGATCCCGGATGACATTAAGATACAAGGTTACACACCAAATGACAATGGAGTGACACTCAAACTGACGTGGGTTGATGAACTGTTTGTTCTAGGAGATGCTAGTTTAATTTTGTTTTTCCTTTTGTTTGCTAGATAGAATGTGTTTTTTTAAACCTCCCCCCTTAAGTTCTTTATATTTCATCTTTTTATTTTAGAGATTTATGAAGATTTTAAGGAAAAATGTTTTTTGTCTAATAGAAATCTATTTATTTTAATGTTAGAGAGGGTGAGGAAGGACGGAAAGAGGGAGGGCAAAGAACGGGAAGTAAAAATGCGTTAGTGAATGATAGCACATAAGAGAATAAAGCAAAGGAGGGGAAGAGAGAAAAGGCAATGGATGCCTCACCTTCGTTTAGCTCAGGTGATGAGTCGTGAAGAACCGACGATACAAAAGAGAGCTGTAAGATTGTAAAGATTGCAATATTTATTTATAAATGTGTTACTGTTTCAGAGTACACTGTATGTTGTAAATAAATAAACATGCTTCAAAGTGCTTGTGAATAAGTGTACAGGTCACTAGCCAACAACATGGTGATATTTTGTACATTTTACAGTGCAAACATGGTGCACAATACTATCTACCACCACCATGTGAAAGTGATCTTATTGGTTCTTTTCTAAAGGTGATCCTTTTTTGTTCAAGGTATTGCATTTGAGTTCTTGTCTTTGTACAGGGTAGAAATCGGTTTACCTCCATCATAAGATGTAAAGGTGGACGCGATCCAGTAGACATCAAACTCAGAACTGCTTCAGGATGGTCAGTCCATGACTGTTAATGAAAAGAAGCATGAAAATATTGCAGAAAGTAGCAAAGATAGTAGTCTAGGCACATTCCAATAACCAGGCCAGCTTTACGACCAAAACACAGCAGGCAAGTCCAAGGGAAATACACTATTAAAATGTAGGTTTCTGACATTACAAAGGCTGGATAACCACAGGCACCGAAAATCTCTTTTATCAGGTCTGAGTTATGTAGCGTTGAAAAATCAGTACGGTTTGCTCCATATAGAGGAAATGATAGAAAGCTTGGACAAACATACAGAGACAAATGAGATGACCCCTAATGGGTCATGTAAACGGCCTGAATAGCCTCCACCAAAGCAATAGACATTGCAAATGATGATGACGACGACTATCTAGCTATCTATGTGCGTGTCTCATACACATTACTGTACTTTGCGTAGCTACAGCACTGCTGTGATTCAAGAACGGCTCCAAGGCCGATAGTTGCTTAAGTAATAAGTGTAGATAACTATGGTTGTCAATTGAAAATAAACTATTTTTCAAAGATTATTTTTCAGGCATTTCAGCTTTTATTTGACACCAGACCCAGAGGAACGGATGGAGCCATTGCAAAAGTTTCCCTTTTTGCTTTCTACTGCTGAACTTTGGCTCAGTCCCCAAGAGGATTTGTTTGGATAAATAATAAATATTTAAAGTTACAAAGAATGGGCAGGTAACTAGTTGAGACGTAGAGTTTTGTGTTACTTCATACTAATTTGTTATTAATGTATAATGTTCAAGAGGGAGTTGGCTGCTGTTGTTGGATGGCTGAATGAAGAGAGACTTCTCTAATGGTTACCACTCGAGGTACAAAAATAAGAGCACATTTTTAGGATTTATGTCTTTATAGTGCTGCCTTCTTTTTCTCACTTACAGTAGTGGCCATTGTAGACGATCCATCCTGAACACAATTCGTACTGTATTATAGTCTCACCAAATTATTATATTGTCACACATAACCATTGTGTGTCAACCAATTAGTTATTAAATCAATGCTTTTACATGTAACTTCCAATGGCTAAGACGAGGGCAAAACAAATTTCTCAAAACAATTTGTCTTGGGAATGAAGCCAAATGCAGTAGTAGTTCAGCAAGCCTGCAGTATAAATGAGACTCCTACAGTGGCTACATCTGTATTTGTTCCCAACAGTGCTGATAGCAGAGCATGTTTTAAGTGCTCAATGCACCAAACCACTACAAGATAAACACATTTCATCTTTAGCAAAAGAGTGATGCTCTTCAAAAGGGTTTTCAGTCGTCATATTGTTACATGTACTTACCCTAAGCAGCTGTTGAGCGGCACTAGGTATAGAAGAGGTGCTTAGTGGACACAATCCCTAATGTTGGTCTTTTTGCTGTTGTCATTGTTTCAACTATGGAGGCCAATAAAGACCCATTACCAAAAGTTGACAGTCTGCTCCTTTGTCTCATATTCCTTATGCATAATCATTTTTTTATGGTAGAAGAGTCAACAGCAAAAATTATGAACTTCAGCTCATGCTTTTGGCAGTTCAAAACAACTTGTCATTGTAGTTCTGTTTCCATCATGCACAAAGCACCTATTGGTTCCATGGGGTATGGTATATCGGCAATTGTACCAAAATGATTAAGAATTGCAGTTCCCCTCTCAAAGAAAAACAACAATTAACAATTCATTGTTAAGATTTTGGATATTTATTAAGACCATGTAAGGATCTAAGTCCAGTATATTAATTAGACAGTACTAATAATAATCACATGTTATTTATATAACACTTTTTAAAACAAAGTAACAAAGTGTTTCACTTGACAAAGTAATCCATTTTTTGTCAATAAAACACTAATAACAAAGAGTCATAGGGACAAAACAAAAGGAATAAATAAAGACGGACAGACAAGGTGACAAGGATAAAATAAATAAAAGTCAAAAATGTATAAAAAGACCTTACGATAAATGTAAGTTTTAAGAAGTGATTTAAAAGGTGATATTGACTCTACCAGCCTGAGCTCATCAGGTAAGGTTTTCCAAAGTCTAGGATTCCTGACGGTAAACGCCTGATCACCTTTAGTCTTTAGCTTGAACAGGAAGAGTCTTTAGGATCCTGCCTGAGGATCTCAGGCTGCTTGTAAGTTCAGAAAGACAACTAGGCCGGACCATGAAAAGTCTTGAAAGTTATCAGTTAAATCTTAAAACCTTTGTCTTTGACATCTGTTAAACACTGAGAGTTTGAGTTAAATATTTAAATATTTAAATATAAGTTACATTTATACAAATTAAATATTTACATTATTTAAATAAAACTCACAAAAATAATTTAATGGTGCATACACTTTTACACCATGTTTTAATAGTAACACATTTTGGGAGAGGAAAGGAATTCCAGAAAATCCAGATATACTTTTAGTAGATTCATGTACCGTAGATATGTTGTAGGTATGGTCAAAATCTGGGGAAAATAGAGTACAATTTTTAACTTTTTTCCAACTCCATATAGTTATATAACCCTTAAAGCAAGACCTCAAGTAATCAGATCAGCCATTGTCATTTCATAAAACATTTCATTGCAAGAACCTTGAAATGACCATGGGCAAAGCTATTGGTCTATCTGCTTTACGTTCCTGTATCCGAGCAGACAGAGCCATACAGTACATTGCACTCTAACCATGACATCCTATTGCTACATTCTATGAAAGGATGATTCATTTTCAGTGTTGTATGGAAGTCATAGAAACACATCTTGTACAATCTTTCAACTCAACCTGTAGCAACGCATGTCATGGCTAGATATTCCCTGCACGCTTCAATGAAAGCATCATTTTCAACTCTTTGCTGAATATTCACTCATAGATGTGTTAAAAATGATGTTTCTCCTTGATGCCTGGGAGTTGTTATCTCAAGTATTAACCCTCTTTTTTACTTTATGAGGGCAGGACAATTTTGTAGCAAGCAGTAAAAGAATGTGGTTATCATGCATCAGCAATATGAGCCTGAACTTTATCCCTGCAAGACCATGAAAATATACATGTGTCATACCCCTAATTTTGAGTGGCCATGGTGAAATAGACTTCATGGGTCTTGTATCTGAGGTTTGCCCAACAGTGTTACTGTATGACTCTGGGGATAGGTTTCCTGGCCCTGCCCCACGTCCACCACCCTTCCCCGCCAGGGTCTCTAACTTTTCTGGAAAAACAAAACAAAGAAAATGGCATAATTCAGTATAGTAGAGTATTAAATTATATGAATGTTATGAACAGGGAAAAAGAACATTTTATAGACTACTAAGCATTGCAGCACGCAGAAATTAGGCATTTTCTTTGTTTTATCAAGGATGACAATTTTTGGTTTTGACCCTTCCAACAAGATGACATGTTCCTTGTAACCAACCACTGAAAAAAGTTTATTAGATCAGAGCACCTTAATAGGAGTCGGGCTCATATTTGTGTCGGGCTCTTATTTGTGTGTTCATGTGTAACGCTTTCTGCAGCGCGTACTGTTTAAGCCTCCAGAGCCCCAGTGTGTACTGTACAGTGTGTCCTCGTACACCAGGCAGTATGGTAGAAGTCACACAGGCATCAATCAACTCAAGGCTGGTGTACGGTGCATTCATATACCAGGAAGTAGCTCTGTGATTTTCTAACTGTAGTGCAGTGACCAATAGAGGGCAATATGAGCCGCAAAAAAAGAGATAATAATAAAATAAACAAATTTTCAAGACAGTTTGTAAAAAAATAAATAATGATGATGATAATAATAAATAATACAAATTTTCAAGACATTTTGTAAAAAAATAAAATTAATGTTGATAATAATAAATTATAAAAATGT
>CABFOS010022495.1:0-12205 GCA_900660315.1 Diretmoides pauciradiatus | reverse complement strand
AGCTTTTTTTTGGTCTGGACTGCAGAATGCGGAGCCAGACCTACAAATGGGAAAGTCGCTGACTGACTGAGTGAGTAGCTGAGTGATGAAGTTCTACCATTGGTGGACTTTCACACACGTGATTTTTGCACACGTGATGAAATGCATTCAAGTGACTTAAGAGCAAAACAGACATGGAGGTGGACAGTCGCCGCCGGCCGGGGGAGGCGCTGTGCAAAAGCGGTGGTCATTTATATTTAATACGGTGATGTGTGAATAAAGCAAATAAAGCCGTGAACTCTCCATCCTGCCTGTGTGTAGCATCCATGTGGGACAGACAGCATAATACAGAAATGATACAGAATACAGAATAATACAAATACAGAAAGTACCATCTTATCTTATTCATATAAGATAAGATTGTACATGAGGGAGAGTGCACACGGTCAGGGCTGTAGTACCTACTGGAGTCCGGTCGACACCGGGTTTTGACGGTCTTGGTCTCGTCTCGGACTCCTACTGTAGATAATATGACTCAGACTTGAATCGGTCTCGGATGAATGTTACATTGTTTTTATAATGATCTTTTCTAAGAATGTGACCAGCAGCGAATTCACAGTTGATAAAGTTATGCAATATCATCTAGCTGCAGCCCCGGAAATGACAAACTTTCTAAAATTAAATACAGCTGTCAGTCGACAATTTTCAACATTTCTCCGGGACTACAAATAAACAAGCTGCCTACAATTAATTTAGTCCTCAAAACATGATAATTTGGTTGAAATGTCTTTAGAAACCTCCCTTTTATTTGAGGCAATAAACAAAAATATGCTATTTTAGTCAATAAATACAATGGTAGCCATGGATAACACATTGCTACGTTATTGGTCTTGAATTGGACTCATAGTTTTGCGGTCTTAGTCTCGACCCCAACAACCACCAGGCGGCATATATGAGAACTGTTGTCATCCGACTTCCACTAAACTCACTGGCTGTGTTAGAAATCGCATACTAACTTATACATACTAATAGTTCTGCCTACTACTGTACATACTGCCTACTAAATGAACGATTAAGTATGCTATCAGACTGATCACACTGAAGTATACAGCCAAGTATCTCAGAATTCATTTCGCACCAGCCGGCAACAATAGTGGGGATCTTAAATCAGTCTAAAAGCTGTTGTAATTTTGGCTCTTGGAATGTTAATATGTCACTTGATTAAGTTTTTTTTTAAATTCAGGCAGTCAGTTTATCCAAATAACACCTGTTTGTAAATCTGATGCTAGTCTAGACAGAAAGTTGTTGTATATTGTGGGTATACAGTGTAAAGTAAGTCTTGCATTGTCCATGTCTGCAAAAATGAGGTGAAAACATTCTAAACAGATTACAGAGCTTTTCTCCCAACTTTTACCCCAGTTAAACTGTTCTATAGTGATGTATCCACCCCCGCATACTGTATAGCAGGAAAGTGTTGTGATTGCGTCTCACCAAGGCGGTTTTGCATCATAATAAACATCCCCTCTCTGTGGAGCTGTCTGGAGGATGTGGAAGGCAACCTGAGGTCCAATATGGGAAGGGAGGGTTCCTGCGCATTGGCAAAACCCCAGCCTGTGCCAGCGGCCTTGTTTGAACAGCGGAAGATGCTTTTAGAGTTTAGTGGGAGCCTAGTAAAAGCCTTGTAATTCGTGGCCCAGTGTAATGTACCTCCTCCAACAGGTTCCTCTAGAGGAACAGCAACACTTCATCAGCAGTATAGTCAAATCGCCAGTAAACCGCTGTGCCATATGGGCCCCAGTCCCAACTGCAGGGGCAATCTGTAAAACAGGAGCATGCTGGTAAATAGAAGCCGGCATAAAAGAAGTGATCAATTACACACATTACGTACAGTCCTTCAGGAATTTACTTTATTGGTCTGGACATCTGTTATAATATTGTCATAATGTGTAATCAGATGGGACCTGTTCTAGCCAAGCGGAGGCCCAAAAAGCGTCCGCAAATGCCCAATTAAAATGCACAATGACAGCTTTTTGTCCATCTGCTGAATAGAATGTGTGTGTCTGTTACCCCCCCCCCAACCTCTGTTTCTTCTGAGTGATGGTCAGCAATGACCATCAATGACACATGGACAGTTGATATGGCCACAGTTTTCATTCTGTTTGGTTGTGGTTGTGAGATGACCTTACGAAGGATAGAGGGGATTTGCGACTCTCACAGTCAGACTTGTACCGGCACATCTCAGCGGCATATTAATGGCTGTTGCAACAGTGTGCTCAGTGCCTCCATTCTTCAATAAGACTGTACCATTTGAACTCTTTATCTGCCCGGAAGAATTCAAAATGTATAGGTGTGCCTGATAAAGAGCATGTTTTCTTCCACTTAAAATGGGCAATAAGTAGCAGGGTGAATGTTAAAGAGGGCTTTGGTGAATGCTCTCCCTCTACCTCCTTTTCCCTTCTCTGGGGATTACTGCTCTTAAAGACGGAGAAAACATCAATGCAGGTTTATTTGAAGGATGAAGGCATTTTCTGAATGGTATTTTGGAGCCGTATCATCAGGTCTTGAGCGAGGATTAGTGCTGTTAGGCATTTTGAGCTGTGTTTCCTGTCCTGATAAGTCGGATTTCACCTTCAATCTGCGTGTAAGCCCTGGGCTCTGCTTCCCCTCGCCTGCTCCTCTGAGGCCCTAGCCTACCCTTATCCAACCCAGCCCAGCCCGACCTCGCCTTACTCTGCAACCATAAATTTACCATCTGCTATCTCACCCTGCTCCACACTGTCCTACTCAACCATACCCTCAGCTGCGATGCACCAGGGCCGCCATGTACCTCTTTATTCTTTAGTAATCTAAACCAACTCCTTCCTCTGTCTCGTCCATTAGCTGTTTTCCCCCTTCATGTGAGCGATATGCAGGATGCTCCAGCCTGCCTCCCCAGGACCGGTCCCTGCCTCTCTGCAGCTGGCTGGTATTTATCATCCCAGTCTCACACTGAAGCCATTTGGCAGTCAGATCGCCGGGTGATGAGGTTAACTACTAAAGTTGTATGTAACTTGGAGCTTTCCTTGTGATGATTAATCAGCCGGCAGAAAATGAGCCCCTGTTCCGGCATCCCATGCAGTGTGCAGCATCTGTGATGGTCAAGGCAAACAAATGGCTCCCCACCTTTGTTGCTGAGGACAGACCATAACTGGACATTATAAGCAATTAATTTTACATGGTGCATCAGCAGAGTCCAAAGCAGCTAATGGAAGAGCTTTTATGTAGTATCCACTAGAAACCGCAAGAGCTGTAATATAAAATCTATACTGTACGTTGGTACTCTTTCTGAAGGAATGGACCTATCTTAATGTTTGCCGGCTAAAAGAATGACTGAGTAAAAAAACAACAATAAAACTGGCATCTTTAACCAGATGATGACATGAGAATTATTAAAGCAAACTATACCATCAGTGACTCAGTGTGTGTTAGCATGATGAAATATCATATTGTGATGTACAGAAACCTCTTTTCCCACCTCCCACCTCCCTCCATCCCCAGAAGCAGCTTTCCTACAATGCTTCCAAGGTCGGAGTGGTCAAACCGACTCAGACACTGGGGACTGAATGGATTGACAGAGGAGTGCGTGTCAACTACATCTCACCGTGAGTGTTGCCTGTTGCCTGGCCTTACCTCTTCTGCTCGTGCCAATACACACCAGTCCACCTTTGAGTGTTGTAATGGATTGAGCTGCCAAAGGAAGTGGTGATTAGTGTGTTTGCTTTCATATGAAGAGCCCCATTTGAGAATGATGCACTAATTTAAGTCTTCAAACAATGCATCAGTGCTTAATTAGATGACGTCTTGAGGGATGACTCAACCAAACACTTGCTCTAATTGTTCTATTCAATTAGGGAATCAAATTAGCATCCTCACTCCAAGTGTCGCCAAAACAATAGCGCCTTGTTTGTATCTATTTGTCTGTGAAGCTGAGCAACGGGAAGAAAAGGGAAGAACAGAGGAAGGGCTATGTGTGTGTGTTAAGTGGAGCATCCCTTAGCCCCAGCCATCCGTCCTGAGTAAATCCGTCCGGTGGCACCGGGCGAGCCGGGCCCAGTCACAGCTCCAGAACAAAGCTCTCGCTCACACGCCGCGCTCAGCTTTATTTATCGCCAGCTTGTTTGCTAATTTTAATTTGCAAAGAAGCAATTCTCTTTTCCCCCTCTAACTGGGTGTCTCAATGGGCCGCTGATTTCTTTGAAGTGACAGTCGGTAAATATGCATAAAAAAGGGACACAATTAGCGCTCGCGAGGTTGACTGCAGCCTGATTCCATTGGCAACTTTAGCCGCAGCGGTGATAAGCTGCATTATCTAGAAAATTGGCTGAGGGAAAACAGCACCTCTGATTGCCAGGAAAGGTTCCAGATAACAGGGCAGCTGAAGAGAAATATAATTGAGGTGGAATATGTTAACCAAGGTGTCACACGCTCCTTGGAAGTGCTAATTTAGCCAAATGTTGGAATTCCATATCAAGGCACAGGAATACATCTGTGAATGATGATTCAGGCCTCACGGCTTTTAGTCACTGTCACGTCAATTGTGTGAAAAGTCGTCTCACATTAGATACAGGCGTGTTGACATGTTTATTTAAATGCAAGGTCTGTGATACATTTACTGTATCAAGTGGAGAGAGCAGCATTGGTTATGATTGATTAATGGTGTCACGGCGCTATTACAGCAGTGCTGCCGGAGCTTGAAAGTAGCGAGCTAGCTCTGAGGGAGACAATACCAAAAGCAACACGCCTGTCTTCATACGGATACCTACTCAAGCGTTGTGTCTCAGCATCAAGGAGGTTTAAGCACATATCAATCAGAAGTCAGAGCAGGAATGTCAGGGAGATGTATATAATAAGTGCTTAACCATGGGCCCTGAGCAAATTATGCCAGACGTCTCCTCATACCCGTTGGCATTTCCTGAGACTTGCCAGTCATTAAAGTGCCACCAGTCCCACAGTAAATATCATCAGAGATGCCACGCCATGCCCTTTCTTCAAAGGATAATTGGGTTTATTTTTGTCACCAAAGTGGTGGCTCTGAAACAATGCTGTCACTCCTGGCTCTAAAGTGTGATTTTTTGCCCCCTCTCTCTCTTTTTCTGTCTTTCTTTTCAGGGGGATTGTTGACACCCCTCTCATCCACTCGGAGAGTCTGAGGCCTCTGGTGCAGCGCTGGCTGTCAGATATCCCTGCTGGTAGACTGGCTCAAGTGACAGACCTGCAAGCCGCAGTGGTCTACTTGGCATCTGACGCCTCCGACTACATGACAGGGCATAACTTAGTCATAGAGGGTGGGCAAAGTCTGTGGTAGAGAGAGGGGGTAGACTGAGAGAAGAAACTTTTCCCATTCCGCTTCCAGGATTACTCTTAGGTGGCACCCATCAGTATACAGTAGGTGCATGGGGATATTAGGTCAAAGGAGTGTGATAACTTTTGGTCAATTACTATATGCACTATGATCAACTTACATGGTGTGATGAGAAGACTGGTAGCAGTTTTTATTGCAAGTGTTACTATGGTGCATCATGGTGCCTCTCTGACAAACTGCGAATGCTCAGAGGACGAAAAACACTTTATCATGTCAAGTCTCGAACAGAGGTGAAATTGCAACTACACAACGGAAAGTTTATTACCGACCTAAGTGACAAAACCTCTGTGTAGTCTGTTAACGGGGTAACGGGTTCAGTTTGTTTGAACCTATTGAATCTGTGTTTTCTTGACATAGTTTACACTGATGGTGGCTAAACTGCACTGGAAGAACCAACCTTTTTATTGTAGCTATTTCAAAGTACAATTGAGAAGGAATGGTTCAATATTGTGATGCACTAAGTGATTTTACGTAGCTAAATAAACTGATCTAAACTGGAATATCGGGACTCAAATCATATATTACCACCAACCTATGGCTTATTCGGTTTAAATATCCTTAGAAAAGCACAAAGGAACTAATAGAGAATTAGTAATTTGGTGGTTTGATTACATTCACACCAGAATGGGACACCAATGACAGCTATATTACACCTTGACTTCGTGTTCCCGTTACCCATGTACCATATCTAGGGTTACAGTGCCCCAGTCGCCCTCTCTCCAGATCTTTCTTGCCAATTGGTCCCCCCCAAGTGGTGCTCATGAACACCATCTTAATTGCTCCAAAACAATACTTAAATGCGAGGTTAGACGAGGACGTGACCCCAATCGCTGCAATTATACGAAACGAGTGGCCAATTAGCACTTTCTGTGCAATGAGACACTGTTGGTGTTTATGCGAGCAACTTCAACTTCTCACAGTTAGTGACCGTACTCTGATTTACATAATTGGGGATTGGTCATTAATGGGAACGGCGAGTGAGAGGATCCCATTAAGATATGGAGAGAGATCTGATCATCTCCTCTGCTCTGCGCTATTTATCTCCAGCTACGGAAACACAGCAGCTATACTTTTTCTGCAGGACAAATGATCGGGGTTCTTATCCCTGTCTTTTATGGTGCAATATCAAACTATTCCACAGTGTGACCGTGCAAGATTTCATTGTATTTGTTAAGAAAAAGCCAACGTGTCAGTTGTAGGGTATTTCCCTGTGTTGCCACCGAGGGGCAGTCTAAAGACAGGCAGCTCCAGTAATGACACTAAGGACACAAAGTTACAACTAGAGGTTGTCACATTATTTGCTGTTATCTGAAGGCAATAACAATGGGCTTTACCTTATGTATATGTGGGGATATTATGACACGTCTCTCCAATTGTAGTGTGCACACAACTGAGCATGAGAGGTGATTTTGTAAAGAAGTAATGAATAAATACAAATATACTTTGAATTAAATGTGGTTTGATAGTGGGCAGTAACATTTCCAATGTATGAAAAATGTAATTATGTCCATCTGTTGCCACTGCTTGCCAAGAGGTGATTGGAATAATTGTTGAAGTTCAGAACCATTGAACATTGAAATGTAAATATGAATCCATGCCGCCGGTTGGTGAGATCTTTTCTGAATCTTTACTTAAGACAAACACAGCCAGGACGTCTATTAACAACCTCAGCTTATTGCACTCGTATTTTTCCAAGTTGAATGAATATATTAATAATATAAGTTAGGACGGTACAAGTGATGTTGAGTTCCTGGTTGGATTAAAGTGAAGGGATGCAAAATGGCCATCATCAGTTGTCACGCACTGGGACATCAAATGAGAGCATATAGGCTCTATTACCAGAGTGCTTCTGTTGCTAATCCCTCAAATTAGCCAGCAACTCACTCATAGCATCATTTAGCAGCAGGGGCGAAACTGTTAATTGTTTTGCCATCACAATGTTTTGTAGCACATTAAGCTGTTTCAAAGCTTGAAGGGTCTTGTTTTCCTTCACAATAGCAGCCAGATCTATATTTTGAGCTGCAAAATGTGCTCTCCCGCCGATCTCCTGTTGATCTCCCCTCAAACGCAATGGCTTGCCTCATGAAGTGTAAGTGATCTTGAATCCATTATTTATGACCCCCTTTTGCTCCAATTACACTCAAGAGTGAAACCCTGTGTACATACCACTGTTGTGCTAAACAGTTCTCAGGCACTTGTACCCTCACACTTCAGATCAACTTTGCTAAATGTCCATGGCAACGTTTGACATCAGCCGTTCAGAAGGAGACCTATAGGTCGACGCTGCACAACAGGATGAAGCAGTATGTGGTCCTGAGCTGGCTACGTCTGGGTGACACGGGACCCAAGGGTTTATGGATGCCATATTAACATTTGACAATATCAATACACTTTTATTGATGGATTACGGTGTCCTGTTAGATGCACTCAATGAGACATTTGAGGATGAAATGTTACCCCTTATAAATTGAGTTGAGCCCTCTGATGCTATCAGAGGTACGGATGTGCAATAGCAAAGGGAAAATGTCAACATTTATCTTCCAATAACGGTTGCGGTATGAACTTCAAACTTAATGACCCAATGCAAGATTCTATTTGACTAATTACCTGATGTGGAAAATAATCTGCAACTTTTGGGACCAACCGCAACTCACACCAATGGTCCAATGTACCAACTCTACAGCATAAGCAAATCATATACAGCTTCAAAATATATGTATATAATATAAGTCAAATAGTCTATTAGCCCTTGTATCAAAGGCTCAATCAATTTCAATGTGAAATGAAGAGAGCCAAGTCAGTGGTCACTGGGCAAAACTTTGACATTTTAGAGACCTTGATTCAAACTTGTGAATAACAGTGTTTATACTGTATAAGTTTATGTTTAAACGAGCGGTTATCGTCAACATGCACTGTGTTTGCTGAAGCCCAATGTGCTGAAATGACTATCAAGACCAAATAATTCATTATTCTTTTAGAAATGAGTGGTGTTTCATTGTGATCATGAGGTGTTGCATCAAGTCAGTGATTTTCTCCATTGTGCGTGCATGTGCGTGCGCATGAGCGTGCGTGTGCGTTGCATTGGCTGCTTGAATTGCTCAAGGTACCGTACGGAGCAGGGATCATTGTCTACCACTGTTTGTCATCTCATGTGTTATTCATTGAAAACCTGTTTTGCTGTTTGCTCTTCTCATGCTACCTGCTGACTTCACACGGGCTAATTTCAACTCGCCGCTGTGTACACTCAGCAAGATGGATTGCCAATAAATAAAAGTGTGATTTTGTCCTAATTATATCATATTATGTTTGAAGGCATGACAAACCGGTGACACGCACAATCATGCATTATTAAGAGATTTTTAGGAGAGGCATGTTTCACATACTTTAGTTATGTTTAGCTTCGGTTTCTTGGCTTTAAACCACAGGATTCATAATCAAAGAGATTCAGGAATTTCGTAAGCAAATCAAAACCAGTGATACCTGACGTGTTCTTCTTTCATTGTTTGCCATGACTGCAATAATACAGATGTGCTCCTACAGCTGTATCAATTGCAGGATTGGATTAGCACTGCCGGTTTATTTTTTCCTTTACTTCAATGTACATATGATTAAGTTTGATACTAATGCTTTTAATGTAAGCCTACCCATCATAAGGCATGATTGTATTTTTCAAAGATGCCTCCTATGACATCTCAAGAGTGTCTGAAAACCAATTCAGATGTCCACACGCTGCATTCAAACTGTAAATTTATAAAGCTTTTATTCAACATTAATACTGAACCAGGGAAACATTGCACTCTGAGTTCTCTAATTACAATGCAGCTAATGTATTATTTCCTCCCCACGCGAGATTACTTTCATCTTGCCCATTAAGATGCACATTTTGTTTGGATACTCAAATTACAAACCCCATATTAAATCTGACTGCGCAAAAGGCATTGATCATAACCCCGATAGCTGCACTCCAACTTTGATTTAATTTGCACTTCCATTAATATCTATGAGACGTCCGATTGTCGTCTTGGGCATATTGATGGTATTGTAAGCCCTGCCTTCATATAATGTTCCCCAGCGGCAATGAGGAAATGTTACAGAGAATTAGGCCGAGAAGCAGGCTCAGTGGAACTGGCACTGCACTCGGAAATTCATTACCCTAATAAATAGAGGGAAATAAGCGAGAATCTTAAGAGAAATTTCTCTCTCTCTATCTCTCTCACTCTCTCGCCTTCTCTCTCTCGCCACAAAACACAAAAAGCTCTGATTTTAGCCTGAGTGGACGACCGAAACTTACGCACTTCTCATTATTGCCTGTGCACCCAAGGGTCTTCTCAGGACCCTGAGATGTCTTTAAAAGAGGCCTGATGATTTGCTAGAAAAGCAGTCACTTACTACCTCTCCATCATAAGAACTTATGCATGGTGAGCCGTTTGGACGTACATGGCTAAATTTCTGAAGTACCCTCTTTGATTTTTACATTAATGAGAGTACACTCTAAATCTCATTAAAATCTTCATTAGAACCGAATAGGATTGAATGGACATCATTAAAATAGAATACAATACAATTGATCACACCCCAGTAGTAGACTCAGTCCAAGCTAGATAAGTATCAAGCTAGATAAGATGCTGATCTCTTAAGTTGATTAATGAAGTGCCAACTCAGTATATGTACTGTTCCCGTCCTTTGTTGAAGCCTTGACAGCCTTGTTTTCTGTAGGGAAAACACTACTGGAGCCAAGAGACATGAGTTATGCTGTAATTAATACAATCATGAAGATGAAAATAGCTGTTGTTGCGTCTAGAAAACAGCAGTGTACAGCGTTTGAACTGAGGATTAAGATTCATTGTTAGGTGACTTGTAACTTCACACAACGCAGGCATCAGAGACTGTGCTGCTCTCTGAGGGCCTCTCGGAGGCTCGACAGTGCATCTCTCAGTAAGCAACATCTCTGAAACAAATACGTTTTATTGCATTCCTCGCTTCCTGCAGCACAGCTTTTATTCTAGACATCTGCAAGCTTTTCAGTGGATGGCACAATTTCCCTCTTTTGTTTTCAAGGGGGAATCCATTTCTCTTACGATTCTGCCAGAATGATTCATTTGCAGGTCATTAAAAAACTCGTCTTTTGAAAGCGTTAGGCTGCTCAGGTGGCGAAGCCTGTGCAGGGAGACATGTCGTAAATAAAGCCAGCTACATTTCAAATGCCATAAATAGGGGACACCTAAGGACCTTGCATGATTGCAGACATCTAATCATTTAATTTATGCGTGTCTAAAGGAGCCCTCATTAACATTCAAGTAGCACTCATCTGTCTAGCGGGATCATTCCAAAGGCTGCATCAGTCTCAGATGGAACATATCTATTTGGGCAACACAGCATGGCTACACACTCAGCAAGCACCCTATCTTTCTCAATGTCATGTGAGACACAGCATGTAACTCCCATAAGTTACAGTATGTGATTTGTGATCCAGCGATTGTGTTGCTGTTAATGTGGAGAACCTTTGACAAAGTTAAAGTCATATTTTCTAGGTCACAATAGAGTATTGCGGCTGACATATCTGACTTGCGCTACAGCAAATCAATTAACCTTTCACAAAGTGGTCTTGATAAAAGATGAATCTTGCATTGTATTTACAGACGGACATCAAATACGATGGACTCCACAATCCTTTTGATGAAGACAACCGGAGCCTGTGATGTTTATTTGTGAGGACTTTCTGAAGGCTTTGTTAGCGCTGTGATATTGTAACACACCTCAGTATCTGGAGAGCAGATGCATGCATGACAGGAACTCAATAATAATTGGCGTGGATTGCTTTTGACACATGCTGGTCGCTGACAGCTGCTTTGTTCTATGGTCAGATTTCATATTTAACACATCAAAGAGTTAGCGTACTTCACACTCTACCAAGGACTGATAGCAAGTCTAACACTTTGCAGTTAAGAGAAGGAGAGTGGGTCTTTCTCTGGTGGAGAATAAAGTCAAGTTGCATTTTTTCAACATTTTTTCACTGTAACGCTCCTCGTAATAATGGTGTCAACTTTGTACGTTAGATAAAAGTCATGAACAACATCTTAAATTAATGTTATATACAGCCAATCCTCTGCTGTGAGTACAGTGTGCCACATGTACAGTGACACTGAAAAGACTTACAGCATTTGGGTGAAATTCCTGCAGCATGGAAGCGTATTTAAAACATGTCCCATGTGTGAGTGCTCTGTACGCATGTGGATTTCATAACTGTTGTGAACGTGACATGCTCCGGGGGTGACACTGTGCAAGTGCGAGAAAGACTTGTACTTAGATGATTTACAGTGGTGGGAAGGTGGTGGTGGGAAGGTGAGATGGGAAGAGTTATGACTTGCCCATCATCAGCACAAGCCTTGGGAACGTAAGGAGAGATTGATCCTCAGCTAATGCGGTTCTCATTAGTTTTTAGTATAAACTTACAGACCCCGGAGGAAACTGGTATAAGGACAGTGTGGTGAGTTGCCTCATCAGCCCAGAGAACCCATACACACCCCCACCTTCTAAGGTGAGGCAAAGCAAGGCAAGGTCTTTTTAATGACTCCAAGTTAAATACCGCGTTTAAATGGGCTCGTGAGGAGAGAGGCATGCTCCTTTCTATAGGCAGTATCCAGCATTTTGATGTCTCTAACAAGAACACAATAAATTGTTCCTCATTATTCAGTAATTAACTCCAATGCGCCGGGTCCCCATCCCCCTGCGCCACGCTCTAAATCACCCCCTCCTCCCCTCTTCTCCTCCTGCTACACAGCTCTTTAATTTCCTCTATGCTGTGGGGGGGCGGGGGCAACGGGG
>CABFOS010022494.1:0-11679 GCA_900660315.1 Diretmoides pauciradiatus | reverse complement strand
TATCTGTCTCTTTCTGAAACACACTTCCTCTATCTGTCTCTTTCTGAACCACCTTTTCTCTATCTGTCTCTTTCTGAAACACTTACTCTATCTGTGTCTTTCTGAAACACACTTCCTCTATCTCTCTTTCTGAAACACTTCCTCTATCTGTGTCTTTCTGAAACACACTTCCTCTATCTGTCTCTTTCTGAAACACACTTCCTCTATCTGTCTCTTTCTGAAACACTCTTCCTCTATCTGTCTCTTTCTGAAAGCCTCTGGCGTTGTTCCCGTAAACCTACACGGAGCCAAGAACTGACCCATAAAAGTGGATTCATATCACATTCTGGTGAGTATTTTCACTTCATAACTTAAAATAAAAAAAGCCCAATAATGTATGGGCTGCCTATGAACTAGAGGCTGTATTGACCATATTTATACAGTCACCTCCATTATGCATGCAAGAATTAAAGAAAAAACGTCTTCTTTTGTTTGCTTTATCGATTTCCAGAGGGCGTTTGACTGGATAAATAGTGGGGATGGTAAAAAATATCGTTTTGTATCGTATCGCGATACAAAATGTGACGATATGGATCGTGTCTTAAAAAAAAAATGGATCGCAATACGATTCATCAGATGGGAACTTTGGCTTGAAACACGGCCCCGCCCCCTTTTAGGGGAAAACAAACCCTACTCCAATGTTAAATAGCGGTAAAAGATCAACCAAATCCGACACCTAAACAATACTATCCATTTATGTATCACCCAAATTTATGATGACCAGTACCTATATGTCCACCCTACCCGCGATCGAACGCGTAAGATGATGAAAAAATTGTCTACCTTTTGCTGGATTCTGTCTTGTTTTTGTCTTAGCTTGTAGCGCTAACCACTGGAAATCTCGCGAGAGATCGCATCCGCTGACTCCGGAAGACGTCTTCCTTCTCGCGAGATTTGCGGCTCCGGGGCTTTCCGGCGGCTAAAGCTACGAACTATGACAAAACAAGACAGAATCCAGCAAAAGGTAAAGACAATCTTTTCATTTGATCCAGAAGCCTGAAATTTAAAGTAGACTTGACTCCTCTTGTGCTACACTTGGATTTTTCTTTCCTGTGCTACCCTTCCGACAGTCCTCCACAAAATGTTTACACTCACTCCCATTCGTCACCACACAAGTGAACTTTGCTGTTAAATGGCCATTCGCCCTATCTAACAGACAGAAGGCAGTTTGTGTGCCTATAGGCCCCTACCTGTCTGACATCCTCACTGTGAGCACAGGGTCTCCACAAGGATGTGTGCTCTCTCTCCCTATCTCTACACTCTGTACACCAACGACTGTAACTCTTGCCACCCATCTGTCAAACTGTTTAAGTTTGGTCCGACTCTAGGCAAGTGTCTGTTGCCTTCAATGAAAGAGACACAATATGCCAGGTTGAAGAAAAGGGCAGGAAAGATTGCACTTGACCCAAGTAACTGTTCTAAAAACATTCCTCTGGGAGACGGTACTGATTTATTAAAACCACCAAGCTTCCCAAGAGCTGTCCCCCTTCTGTTGCTGTTTAGTCCATCCTATATTTATTTTTACCCAGCATTGCTTGAGTAATCTTGCACCATTCATAATGTCTGCATAAATCTTTGTTCTTTTTGACACATTAACCTCAGGAATTGCAAACCATAATGCTCAGAACTTGTCTTTGTTTTTCATGCTCAGTATAACTACATCATGTTACGCTGTGCCAATTGCACTGCTGGACACTAACCCACAAAAGTGTGTTCAAAGAGAAGCGCTTCAATGAGAAACACTCTTGAATATAGAGATCAATCACCTGACATATTAGACTGCCATATTTCAGAATTCAGAATCACTTAAAGGAATGTTGCCACGCACAGTTTGTCTCGCATCCACTTTGATCCACCAAGCAGGTTCTGACATCCCAAGAAAATATAATTCTTCATTGACAACCATCATCTGGATGAAGATATTAGAAAGTTCTGGCTGAGAGAGCTATATTTAAAACACACCCTGTTTGTGATTCACCAAACAAACCCAGCTGCTTTTGGATGATGATACTCAGGCAGCATTCCAGTTTTAGTCATGACAGAATAGTAGTGCAAAGTGTAGAACAAAAGCTTTCATATCTTTTATCCTTTTAAATATCATATACAGTCATTTTGCATACTGTAGTGTACATCCCCATTTCTATATAATTCCCCGCTGTCATTACCTTAATGCTTGTGAAACTCAAAATTGAATTGTACACTAATTGTATATTTAGATGCTTATTAAGGGTTTCACGCTTCAGCAATGCAAAATGTTTTTTAGCAGTGTTTCCATGTATACAGTATATGGGACTGGCAGGAGCTCAGATGCTCATTGGGTTTTGTGGCAACATTTTATTTTGCTGTAAATCAGGTACAACAACAAAGCTTCACTAAAATATCTTAAAGCACCTGATCTTATGGCTTACAATCTGCAACTCTTAAGGAGGTGTGGGATATTTGGAAGTAAAAGTTTGTACTCCTTTGATTTACTCTGTGTCAGAAACCTGCTCTTGAGTCATTCTCTGGCTCCTTCAGGCTAAACTTGATCCAGGATCATCTGGCCAGACCTGCTATCATTCGTTCATCTCGCTATTGGACGAAACAGGTGTGTGAGTCACCATAGAGATCCCTGATTCGCTACATCAGCTGTCCATCTGTCTGCCTTGTGCCCCTTGGCTCAATATCATGTAAACTCTTCATGTTTTGATTTTAGTGAGGTGAAACGCCATTCCTCTGGAAAAGGTGCCTTGGCAAGAATAGGTAAACTGTGAATGTGATCATCGAGAGTGAAAGGGGAAGTTACATCAGCCTTCCAATAGGCCAGCTTAGTGAGTTATGATCAATCATAACCTAATGCTTCCACTAAGCCCAACAATTGTGTAGCAACAGCAAAAATTGGCTATGGCTTGGTTAAGACAACTACCGAACCCACCTCCTCTCAATCCTTGGATTTACTATAGGAATTTATCACAAAAGACATGTTCCTACCACACCCAGTGTTTAGCTAGCTAGCTAGCATGCACAGTGGGATATGTGGGGTTTCTGTACACATATAGCATGTGTTAAGCGAGGATTTGTGTGGGTGTGTGAGTACTTGTGTTTTTGAAGTATTTCAGTAATTCAAATAAAACCTTTACAGGGTCAAATAGTGTTTCTTTTGTCAACTAAAAAGTTGTTGGGGAACTTCTGAGGCTGCAAGCCCATTTATCCTAGTTTACCCCTGACCTCAACGTCATGGAACGTAGGCCTATAAGGGTTATAATTTTAACCCCATGCAGCAAAACCCACTTCACTCTCACTTTCGTGTTGGCCTATTCCCATCTCTGTCAAAACATCAGTCATCACATAAAGATGTGAAATGATGCAACATGCATCATTCTCTGAGAAATACAGACCAGCTCATTACTGTACATGCAGCTTGTCAGAGGGGTTTGTCCCCCAGTCATTGCTGGTTCACTTGAAGGAAAACTGAACTTAATGTTAAGAAGAAACCTGGTTTCTTTGCAGCAGCAAATACAGCAGATAAAAACAATGTAATACAAACAGAAACATATCATATAAATGAGAGCATATATAAACATATGCAGAGTAAGTTAAGTGGAATGCATTATTAAAAAAAGGAGTATATGGTAATATCAAGAAAACAGATGGATTAACAACAAATATACATGTACAAAATTTTCTTTTGTAACCCTACAGTACAATACTTACATGTATGTATGTATGTACAAAAAGTGTCCAAGTGTGCATGTGCATTGTAAGAAAAACTGATAACATGTACAGAATGTGCTGATCTGTGCTATGCTAACTCTCCCCTTATCAAAACTCTCAAAAAAGGACAATGTGCAAAAGCATGAGCATTATTGTCAGTTTTCAATATCACTATTATTATCATTAGTATCATGTGTACAGAGAATATACAGAAACATACAGTATCCACATCAGAAAAACAGAGCAGCAAATGTTGTGTGGCTATAGTACAGAACGCAAGAATACAGGCTAGTTACTACAGACAGTGCAGCGGCCTGATTCAGCACCATCCTAGTTGGCTGAGGCTGTTTGGGTAGGAAGTGTTGGCTGCTGGCACCAAAAAGTGCCTAACACACTCTGCTGCTTGGAGGAATAAGCTGAAGCTCCATTGCTGCATCAGCTCACCATAGTGTGGGTAGGAGGTGTTGTCCAGAATGGAGTTCAGCTTAGTCCTCATCCTCCACTCTGCTACTGCCTCCACGCTAGAATAGGAAAACACTGTAAGGTAAGCTACTGTAAAATACATAATTAATAAAACCATCTTGGAAAAACATTGATGCTTTTATTGTAGCATAGTAGTACATCCGTTCATCCACTGTCATCAAACTGTGTTGTATTGATGAAAGTCTCTCCCCACTACCACCTTTAAACTCATTGGAAATGTAACTGTGGCATGGGACACTCTATGGCCCACGTTATCATAATTTATACCTCTATCAATCTGGCAGGCTTTCTAAATACAGAGTATATGTAATTTGTACAAACATCTTTGTTTTTTAAACTGAAGTTCATATATGTCTC
Organism: Diretmoides pauciradiatus; assembly: GCA_900660315.1. Classification (NCBI taxonomy): domain Eukaryota; kingdom Metazoa; phylum Chordata; class Actinopteri; order Trachichthyiformes; family Diretmidae; genus Diretmoides; species Diretmoides pauciradiatus. The sequence goes on along the minus strand of CABFOS010022494.1, from coordinate 7,107 downwards.
TTAGTCCTTTGGTAGAAATGTTAAATCCTTCCTCTGAAGCATTCTATAGTTTTGGCCACCAGTTTTCTCTTGAGATGACGTAATATGCTTTGCTGGTTTAAAACTAATATTGTTGTATGGGATTTGCAAGGAAATGAGGTTTTGCTTGAAGCATATGAGGCCGTTCGGCAAACCCAGTGAAAAGTGATCTGAAGGAGGTCCTGACATTCTTTATGTTCATGATAATGAACTGGCTTTTGCTTTACATATAAAGCATTGTGACCACTGAAGCCACGTTTCTTACCTGATGCTAGGCATGCACAAAGAAATGCTTTAGCAATGTTTCTGTAATAAAGAAAGAAATCGTTAGAAATAGTTTTTGTAGTCCCTTGTGCATATACTGTAAACTTGTCTTCGTTAGGTAAAACTATCTTAATCACAAAATTACATACTCATTAATACATTTAGTATAGGTTTTAAAACACTATACTGTTACTTACAAGAGAAAACTGCTGTACCACATTGATAAATTGCATCTAAGGGATGTAGTGCAGATTGTTGTGGTTTATGCTGATAAATTGTGTCACGGTTCGAGGTTACACATTGGTTATAATGCTCATTTACTCCCAGAGCCATGCATTATGGAGTGGCTGCTACTGGCAGTGAGTCCTAGTGTCTGTTTTCGCAACAGCAAAAGAAAAACACTATGCTGCCATGATCTCTCACTCCACTCTCCACATCAATCCCCAGTGTGGACTGCTGATGCCTTTTTCTCTCCATATGACTTTTATTAGCTTGATATGAAAACCCGGCTTCATCTTTATTCTCATGGTTGAGAGCCATTCTCAGTGTGTGTTATTTTCAACCTCCCATCTGTAGTTTTTGCTGTCTCAAATCAATTCCTGACCAACGGGCCACAAAAGCCTTATTTGTTTTGGATGTAGAGTGGTTTCACACAGCCCCCAAGTCCATGTCATATAAGACTCATTTGAAACTTATAGTGTGACACCTGGATCTGATTTTTATCAGCTTTAACTGATATATACACTGAATGGAAGATTTACAACTATGGAGACAATTTACATTCAGGCCACTGCCCCATTTTCTAGGCCAGACATACAACGACAATAGAACATACTATAGACGAAGGAATTACGCATAAGCATTTGCTGCTCATATTACTACCGTTAAACTGAATGACCTGCAGTTGTTTTGAACTCTCTGTCGTGTTGGGAGCTGCTCAAGGAGCCAGTGGGAGGGAGGTTTCTGGATAAGGTGTCCTTGCACTTTCAACACTTTGAGAAATCAAAGCCTTCTCTCCGCTTGCCCTGCACGAAAAGCCCTCATGTTTTCAATTTCCCAGCGTGTGATGGACTTTTGACTCCTTTTCACATTACTTTTCAGACTGAAAGCCCCTAGTGTGGGAGTCCCATGCGGTGTGTTAAAGCCTACAGAGCTGCTGACATGTATACTAGCTTTGGGTTACACAGCATCATCCCACATCACTGCTGATTTTCAATGGTAGGAGTGCAAGACCAGTGTGCTCAGCATCTCATCTCTGTGGTATGGCTATCTGCCCGTAAATTAGAAGGTAGAAGGTTATTGCTTTTATAAAACCACTGTGAAACATAGAAACATAGTAATTTAAAAAGAAAAATCAATAATAGGTACGGTAATAACAATAATCAGTGTTATTCTTCTGCTAAGCAATAAAGGCATTCAACAGTAGCTAAAGTAGTTTCTCATTACAGGAAAAATCCTCCTTCAGATGCTCTTCCACTGTTAGATTTCATCGATCTGATTCTATGATGGATTTCTCCCTGTATGATTGTTGAACATCAGTGAAAATGATGATAGAAAGAAGCCCTTTCTCTTTGATTCTGAGGGACTGCCACCAAAACCTGACGTTTACCGTTTTAGCTGCACTGGATATATTTTGATGTGGTGTCATGTTATCGGCGCTTAGCCAGTTATCCGCAGGAACAACAAAAATACACCACCAAACAACAAAATGGGCCCAGAAGTGTAAGATACATTGAAAATAGTTGTTTTTAACAGTGTTCAATTGTTTTAGCAGCCACCCCCTGCATCTAGAGTTTCAGACCTTGACCTTCTGCTTCCCGTTTTTGATACCCATTAGCTAACACCAGCAGATACAAACACTCTTTCATATCCTCAGCCTTCGCACTGCTTAACTCCAACTCCTTTAGAAGAAAGCAACACAGCTTAACCCACCCAACCACATCTGTTGTTTTATCACTGTTTTGTATTTATTCATTTTAACTTATGTATCCTATGTTTAGATTATGTAATCCATGTTTTTGCCCCTTTTCCTTATCTTTTTTACTTGTTCTGTATTGTTTGTAAGTGTGTTGTGATGTGTTTTTTTTTTCTTTTTACTGCTGCACAACAAACCCCTCTGGGGACAAATAAAGTTCTAGTCACATGTTCATCACATCTTTTACAACAACTTTGAATGTGATTCCCCTCATCAGAAATGAGGAAAAGTGCTATCCTTTTCATAATAAGGATTTGGCAACAGCTGCGCTCTTACTGCACAGAGTCTGTGCCACAGACCTAAGAAGACATATTGTGCCTGCAGTTTGAGGCAACTACTTTTCTTGGCACATTGCACGGACTAACTAATTCCACAACCTATTGTCAAGCTATAGATAAGATTCCTCATCCTTATACTCTTACCCTCCACACAATGATCGACAACCGTAACATAAGCCATAAATCAAACATAGAGGGGCAGTGATGTCAGCATACTTCATGCTTAGCACTCTGTGGCACACACACAAGCACACAAACTCATAAACTCACACGCACAGCCAATAAAACATTTTTGTCTTGTGGTTATGCTTCATCCAAAGTCTCAAATTATCAGCTGCAAACTGCCCTTGACAGATTTTGGTGTGTACAGATACTGAATTTACATTAGATCCAAACTGTGTGATCCACCACTCTGCTAATCTACAGCTTCATATGAAAGCTACATATCCACATGCATCTTTATGTCTCACAGTTTCACAACGATCACATGGCTATTTAGCTGGAGTGTGGTATACATTAAAGCTGATTTGAAGCTGTTCCCATATCCATACCAGATGGGGCTTAGGCAGAAGATGCAGAGTTTTCATGGCTGTCTTATTTCTCTGACATGCAATTTGCAAGTGGGACATTTCAGAATGAGAATGATGGATGTGTTTTTTCCCGCTGATATATATGACACTAGTGTCAAGAGGAAAGCAAAATGTATGAATATACAGATACTGTGTCATGTACAGTCGCAACAATTCTCTAGAGGATATAATGTTTCACACTTGAGGAGATACATCAAGCAGAGAATGTAGACTTTGCTCCGCCCTACACCTATATAGGCTGATGTTGTCACCTCTCAGCTTTGCAAGTTTCAAAGGTGCCTGAAGGAATGTTAGATAAAAAGCTTGTCTATATTGGTCGACGAGAGGAGAGAGGGAAGTACTGTTTGAGACATGCGAATGAGAAAACAAGTCAGCGAGGGGAGAAGGGTGATGCTGAAAGGTGACTCCATGTGTGTGGTCTCTTCCCATTAGAAGCCCTATAGGGAGACGTGTGTGCACCGTGTTGATATTCAAAAGCCTGGGAAGTTTGTTTTAGAGTGGGTAATTGATACTTGCCAATGGAAGAATTTCCCCCAATTTGGCACAGAGTATGAGAATAAGGAGAGTCCTGTTTGCCATGTCTGCCCACTGTCGGCATGTGTTATGCTACGGGAAATACACTGGCCCTAGTCCCTCTCCTGCTTCCCTTGCTTGTTTCCTTGGAGTTCATTGCGATGGTAGCACCAGACCACACATACTGCCACTTTTATGGTTTCGGTAGAGGATTCCTACTATCTTGGCCAAATTGCCTATTATTGAAACTTTCAATAAACAAGCACAGAAATGTAATGCCTTTGTTTGGTTTGGAAACAGAGTTGAAAGACTTTAAGTCCAGTTTTTAGGACACCCAAGAATGAACTATTTGAAAAGAGCACGGTCATCCCAAATTTAAAATCTGAGGTTTTACTGGAAGTCCCTGGAAGATTAGTAGCACATTACTTTGCACATGTTTCCTAACTGAATTACTTTGCGAATTCATCTTTTGAATTACTGAGGCTTGATACTCCTCCTCCTACTGTTGAGAATTCGTTGTTGATCTCTGCTCCATTGAAAGAAACCCCAAAGTGGTCATGGCTTCTTTGATCTCAGCTCACTTGACACTTTAAAACATAACGTAAAAAAGTGCACTAAAGAGGCTTAGCCACGGCAGGATTCCACCTCAGTTGTTATCTTAGCCAGCAGGGTGGTGCCCCAGAAAAGGGAGGATCTTTGCACCTTGTTTTGATTGTCGCCATATACACCGCTAGCATCTCCACTCATGCGCAAAATGGTGCTTGAATATCGTTTTGATCATTTCATTCTTCTCCTTTCGGCCGCCCTCATTCTTGTGTCAGTACAAAGTGTGGGCCCTAATCCTTCAATGAATGTCTTCTTCTGGTGCTTCACATGGCAGCACATTCCAGTCTCAGGACACTGAACAGCTGGATGACTGGTGCAAAGGGCATTTCACTTAATCTCACATTGTTAGATGCTCATGCTTGGCAATTTGTCTTTTTTCATTTCAGGGATGACAAATGAACTTGGGTGTAGTGAGAAGCAAACTGAAGGCTCACACACTAGCAAAAGAGAAAAACGAGTCAAATGAGTTATTGGACAAACGTCAAATTAGTATCTCACTCATTCCTGATCGTAAAACTTACATAGGAAACTTCCTTTCGGTGTTTTTCTAGTTTTGGACTGCGTACAAGACTTTTTGACAGTTTCATTTGAAAGTGGACAGGCCTACATTTAAAGATTACTGCAGGCAGAGATGGAAAAAGTAGCAAAGCATTTGACTCAAGTAATTCTGCTACTTCAGTTAAATGTACACAAGTCAGAGTAAGGAGAAGTGCCTAGAACAGTAGTACTGCAGGAAAAGTCAAATATTTTCAGTAATACATTCTTTATTCGTATTACGGACACCACAGTGACCACTATAGTCGTCCAATTTTTGCATGTTTCAACACAGGTTTAAAAAAAATTGCTTCAGCACAAGAATAACTGTAAAACTGTTTTATCCCTTTGTACTCACTATTCTGCTTGAAAATACATATAAAAAGCAAAACCTATTTAAGGAAATGTAGATATAGATATATAAAAAAGCTTTTGAAGCAAAAGTACAGACTTATTACCACTATTATTAATACTCACTCACTAGTACAAGTATTTTCATGAATGTATGCAGGCATGCAGGTAATGAATGCACACAGGTATTTACAAAGTGGCATCTTACAGTGAACGCCTATCCTGAGGCCCAATGCGATCTCTTCACCACCATGACAACCAACCAAGCTGTACAGGCTCTTTCCCTACAGAGCAAAAACAAACAGTTGTCATAACCTTCAGGGAGGAAGTATTCTCCACATTCTTCAAGTTCTTTTAAGAACAACAACCCTGACATTAGAGGTGCTAAAAACAGCTCAAGTTGACCTTATCTATGAAAACCAGTTATTACCTCTCCATTTTGCTGTTCCTTATCCTGATCCCTCCATGATCCACATTGCAGTTGTTGATGATGTAGACTTCTGTAGAGCTGGACACAAGTATTAAACTGCCACATTTAATTACATTGTCCTGATGAAGAGGCCAGATAATTGTCCCTCTTCTACAAAAATTCCAGCTTAATAATGTCTATAATGAGCTAGCGCTCATGACGCCAAATGACACAGTCACACTCCTACACAGTCCAGAGGGGCATTTGCCATTATTCTTTTTTTGTTCCTTTCAGTTTCTGTTATAGATAATATGGTCGGAGATTGAATGTGCATGGATAACTACTGAGATCTGGATTATAAACAGAGCAGACCTTTGATTACTTATGGTCTCTGTTTCCAGGGATCGTCTTAATTCCACCAGATCAGAGAGACACGAGCCTCAGTACATCAACATGCTGAAGTCTGTGTCACTGTGCAGGCATGTAGCAACTGTAATACCGGCTGGGTGTAAATACTGGTCCAAATGTAATAAAAATGTCACTCTAAAGGGGCAAAAATGTAATGAAACTTGTTCATGTAATAAATGAAACGTAATAACATCACATTATTGCATTTACAGGGGATTATTTCTTTATAAGAAGTGCAACATCTTTTTAAATGATGATGTAATAATGATATAATAATATATATATATATAATATAATAATAATATGGACTAATAATGTGATAACTTTAGTTATTACATCAAATTCAATATCTTTATTGTTCAGTGAGAGAAATCTGTTGTGCATTGGCCACTTCTTGGTCACTGCCAAGAAGACCGTCTAGGGCCAATTTCTGTGATGATTAATGTAGGGGATATCCGGAGAATTAAGAGATTTGGCCACTGCAGAGGACAACAATGCTTCCCCTGATTAGCTGCTTTTCCGTGTAGAGACAATAATCAATAACTTCCGTCTGCTGCTGCTGTTACTGACACAAAGGTCAACCCTTGGTCATTTGGAAGAGGTTTCTACACAACTGTTCCTCATCTCATACGAAGCGGTTTGTGGTTGGATGAAACTTTAGCGCGCGTGTCTGACATCACACCCACTGAAATATTACAATTCCCCCTACCTAAGCGGTCCTGGTTGTTGCTCCACCCCCTCTGTCGGCCTGGGGAGGGTGTAGACTACCACACACCTCCTCCGATGCATGTGGAGTCGCCAGCCGCTTCTTTTCACCTGACAGCGAGGAGTTTCACCGGGAGAGCATAACGCGCACGGGGGGAGATAGCGTGAACCTTCACGCCATCTCCCCCAGATCCTCTCCCGCTGAACAGGCGCCCCGACCGACCAGAGGGAGACGGTAGTGCAGTGACCAGGACAAATCCCCTCATCTGGCTTTCCCACCCGCAGACACGGCAAATTGTGCCTGTGGGGACGCCCGGGCAAGCCGGTAGCAACCCTGAGGTTCGAACCTGTGACCTCAGGGTCGGTAGGCAGCGGAATGTACTGCTACACTACCCGAGCGGCCCCCCACTGAAATATCTTATTAGCATATTGAGGAGCAGCAAATACAGAAATGAA
>CABFOS010022490.1:3418-13501 GCA_900660315.1 Diretmoides pauciradiatus | reverse complement strand
CAAGAGGACTGATCCACACCGCATCTCTTCATCTTTTCCTACAGATAAGCGCTGAGATCTCACCACACTTAATTTAAGGAAAAAACACACTACCCGGGTAGATGAACATTGTTTTATTTAATTTGGTTTATTATTTTCTCAGAGCAGGCGGCACGGTGGTGTAGTGGTTAGCACTGTCGCCTCACAGCAAGAAGGCCCCGGGTTCGATTCCCGGTTGGGGACGTGGGGACTTTCTGTGTGGAGTTTGCATGTTCTCCCCGTGCCTGCGTGGGTTTTCTCCGGGTACTCCGGTTTCCTCCCACCGTCCAAAGACATGCAGATTTGGGGCTAGGTGAATTGGGGAGTCCAAATTGCCATTAGGTGTGAGTGAGTGTGAATGGTGTGAATTGTCTGTCTCTGTGTTAGCCCTGGATTGACTGGCGTCCAGTCCAGGGTGTACCCTGCCTTCGCTCTATGACAGCTGGGATAGGCTCCAGCGCCCCCCCGCGACCCTCTGTGGAGGATTAAGCGGTAGATAATGGATGGATGGATGGATGGATTTTCTCAGAGCTCTGAATTGTTTAATTGGTTTATTTTCTTCTCAACCTGCATTGGTTGAAGGGACAGGGAAAAGATACAAACCACACTGAGTTTCCCAACTTAAAGGACAGCATATTGCATGTTGTATGTTTAGTGTTGTGAATAAATGCCGGCAATGTGTTCCTGTTAAGTGAAGCAGGTGTTCTGGTGTTTTCATTCCTCTACTCTTCATTGAGAAATAGTCAAATGGTGTGTGTGTGTGTGAGAGAGAGAGAGTGATACAGAAAGTTTTGCATCAGGCAATTCTTGTATTTGGTGTCGTTCGGTGCTGTAATATGTTATGTCGGATACAGCTGTTGCTGCAGCATGAGCTATTGATGGTTATAATTTTTTAGCCCCTCCACCCAATATCACCACCAGCCGTCACTGTGAATGCTGTTACCGTTACAAGCGGCTGCATCAAGAAAAAGAAGAACCGGGTGGTTAGCATGAGCAGCGATAGCCACCACGGCTGAAGAGACAAAGAAAAGAGCAGGACAAAAAATCCAAGGAAACAGGACTGGATACACTGTTTGATTGACAGGTGGGTCTCTGGGAAGCGCAGTGCAGAAACCACAGGAATGAAGCAATGAGACAAAGATCGAGACTAGTTTAGTTTAAATAAAGCAGTAGTACTGTAAAATACTGGACCAAAATACCATTTAAAACATGAAAATATTTTTTTTCTCCTCTGGATGCCTTGAACTTGAATTCAAGCATTTACCACACATCCTTGACTTGAATTATTTTGTTTTTTTAAGCATACACGAGAACTATCCCACGAACTATTCTATCACGAGATATTCTTTGCGTCAATTGCCCAAGAGGCAGAATGCAAAACAGAAGCGCAATGGAAAAAACAATGAGGAATGACGTGGAACCATGTTGTTTTGAACCTGAAAAGCCCTTGACCACAACAAACAGATTCCTCCACGCTTGGTTTTTTTTTTGGAGCATAAGCCTTGCAGCGCAGTCTATAAAACACCACAAAGGAGAGGAGAAGGAATCTACGTGTCCTTTGTTGCCCTCTTTGTTCTCCACCTTTATTACGAGAAGCCGTTTAGCCGCGACCCGTGGTACGACAGCGCTTTCACCCCAACCTGTTTGCTTGGAGGACTTGTTTGCCTTTTTTCCTCCTTCCACATTGTCTCGAGCTGAGCGAATGATGGGGATGTTTTCGGAGTGAGTAAAAAGGACGTGACTTCAAAACACGAAGGCAATCAAGACAGATGCTTGAGTCACATGTTTTGATGCCGGGTACCTCGCGGGCCCCTGACAGCCAATCAGAGCCGTGGATTCATGGAACACTGGAACCAAGCAATAGAGGCAGGACAGACAAAGACAAACAGGCGTAGAAGAGGATAAACTGTCCCCATCTTTGGTGTGAGAAGTCAATGTTTAATGAATTTGTTTTGGCGGGAAAATATGTGTTTTTTTGGGTACATTTGCAGTGCTTACGTCTCGTAGCGCAGGTGTCACAAACGTGGCCCGTCCAAGTAAAATGAAGTCAACTGATTGCTCTTGACTTTCTCCTGGAGACGGCATGAGCTGGGACGGCGATCAGTCCTCCGCCGCTGCAGTGATTTCAGCTTTTATGCCGTTGAGAGAGGAGTTAGAAAATGCCAAGGGACATTTAGATTAATGATGGCATCCTCGAGGCCAGTATTATGTCACGCCGCATGAGGACCGAAGAGGGAAGAGGGGGAAATTACGCTTTCTTGTTTTGCAGACGGGCGACATTTTCACACCGGCAAACACTCTTGAGTACATGCGTGTGCCCATTACGGCGCTGCACACGCATAAAAACACGTATACGCACACACTCGCTCACATGGGCTGCTGTGCCCTTTGTACCCTATGTGTATCTTAGCCCTTACCGCCAGTGTATGTGTATGTGTGTGTGGTGAGTGCCATAGTTGGCTGGGGGGGCCAGTGTTTGATGATGAAGTCATCAGTTTAAGTAAACTCCAGATGGCCAGGCAGAAAGTAAAACAAGTGCCATCTGCTTAGATTCAAACCGCTGCTCAACGTCCACCTCCCCCCTCCCCCGTTTCCCCTCCTCGCTCAGTTGGCACAGCTAAGACAAGAGTACTCAGAACATTAATGCTATTAGCGAAATGTTTCAGAAGAGGCAGCCAAGCACAATGCATTACACTAGCGCTACATTACCACCAAGGGCCATGCCGCTCGCCGCCGGCCCCCGCTTAGTCACAAGGAAACGCGCGAACCGAAATGAACCGAGGCGCTGAGTGTGCTGCACGTACAATAAATACACCTCCTGTTGGTCCCAAACAATATCAAATAATATTCCAACTTTCTGCCCGGTACTTATACTGGGGGAATCTATGACCTCCAGTCAGTGATCATCATAATATACAAAATAATCAATTTCCTTTACTAGGACAGGGTTCACACAAGGTGCAAGGAGGGGGGGGAATCAAGTACTGGAATAGCTTGAAAAAAGTCTTCTTTTTTTCAAACAAAGTGCTTTAAAAGTCCTTGAAATTCAAATGAGCCACATAACGCTGTCTTATATTTTGGACTTAAAAGTTTAAAATATCCTCAACTTTTCAGCACAAGGCGCGGAGTCGCACCACTCGTCAATGTCACACTTGGTCCAGACAGCCAATCAAATCAAGCAAGAGGCGGGCTTGACTACTTTACCACTTGTTTTGATGACAGTTTTTCCCCGTCCCGTCACTTAAAATTGTTGAATTGAATATGTACGACTAGTTTTAAGAGAGATGATCACATTCATTTGTTTATGTTTAATAAAAAATTATATTTGAAAATGAATTATACTTGAGGGAAGTCCTTGAAAATGAAAAAATAGTACTTGAAAAAGTACTTGAAAGTCCTTGAATTCCATTTTGTAATGTCTGTATGAACCCTGCTAGGAGTTTGGGTGGTAACGGGTTATGTCGGTCTGAAAACAAGGCGGGTAAACTCCAAACGGCTGCTTACGCTGTATATCATCATGACACCAGCGAGAAATAAGCGGAGGCAGAAAAGGCGATAGATTTCGAAGAGGTGCCAGACGAAAACAAAAACCGCATCGCTCCTCCCATCTCGCCGAAGGTCCTTCGTCTCGCACTTTCAAAAATATTGGACTTTACACATCAGTTCAGCTGTGTGTCCCAGAAGAAAAACAGGCTCAAATCTCCTGCACCACTGCGTGTTGTAATTAAGCCCACAGCTGGCAGTTCCCATTACGCCATTTGGGGCAAAGCAGGCGGCGGACCTGGTCTTACGGCGCTGCAGGCCCTCCGCCTCGCCGCCCCTCGCCCTTTTTCCTCTCCTCGGCACCTGTACATTGTAAAGGAGCAGCAGTGTGTGGGGAGCATGCGGGGCCCAAGCACAACCCGTGCCGTTAACCGTCTTCAGGGCTTTACACCGGCGTTGTGAGTGTTTGTTGTGAAACACTTTGCCGCAACACATCATCTCCCTCGCTCTCGAGTACATTTTCACATTCCACCTTCTCCGACTGTTTGGCGTTTGCCAGGTGGGGGGGAAATGTCCACACGTGGTTTCGGGTTCAGTAAAATTTACACCAGCCTTCGTTTTTTCTTTTCTTCATATCTGGACAGGAAACGACATAGAAATGTGGCATAATGGAGAACAGTTGCGCGACAATGGCTGAGGGGCGACAAAAGCTGAGGGGTAACAAGTCAGGGTTTCATCACATCACACACACACACACACAAAAAGTTATGTTCAAGCAAGAATTTTAATGTTGTGCCGCTGTGACTTTGCCCATACGGCACCGAGGCCGACCCGTCCCTGTAGGCCGCCTCCCTCCTGGCCAAGATCACCTGTCTGACCGCAGAGCCCCTCCGTTGTAAACACTAGCCAGATTACACACACACGCATGCAAAAAACTCCCAGCGATCACGTCGGGAAACTTACAAGCAACCGTTGTCAACAAAATAATTTGTTCCCAGCTGCATACCACGTTGATTTAAGATGGAGGCGGTTTGAAAGATTACGGCTGGATCAAATGAAAACAGAACATTACCGTCCAAATCCATTTCAGACTGTGGGAAGTCTTATGTAACATTGAAAGGAGAAAGAAAAAACACACACACAACTCCGGTAATGATGTGCACATGATGGCAATAGTCGACTATTAAATTTCTCCTCGCGAGCCCTCAGCTCCCATCGCAGGTGCCGCGAAGCGAGATTAGTGCTCGAAAAAAGACAAGAAAAATAGAACCGACCCGAAACGCAGCGGGCCCGGGGTCGCGGTTGTTATTGTTCCGAGTGGCGCTGTCAAACATAAAAATGACCATGCATTTTGTTGCTCTGTCTCCCTTTGTTGGTGTGTGTTTATGTAAGAGTTTCTGTCAAAACACGGGGAAAAAAAGATAAATGTGGCTAATTAAAAGAACATTTCTTTGGTAGTTGCTGTAATAGATACCTCATTGTGGGGTCCAAGGGCAAAGCTCCCTTTAACCAATCACAACCCGCCGCTCGGATTGAATTTGACTCTTGTGAAAGCGGTTGATTTTTCGAGATCCCGCATCCTCGCGCGCGCACACATACACACACACACACACACACATTCCGTATAAAAGAATGTCCTGCATCGTCTTTGGTGTGTCACATCAGATTTGCTGAGAGGCGAGAGCAGGGCTCACACGCCGAATTCGAGAAAAAAAAGGCTGGACTGATGGAAAGAGTGAGGCTGGTGTGCGAGCCCCCTTGAGTCATGGCTCGGAAAACGAATTGGACCGAAACCCTGCAGCATAAGCACACCTGCTTGCACCTTCGCACCGCCCGGAGAACCTCCTGTATGTGTGTGTGTGTGCGCGTGAGTATCAGTGTGACTCCTGCTCTGCCGTGTCAAAATGCAACATGTTCCAGCTGACTGCAATTAAACGGTAAACTGGAAATACTTACCACTGATTTAGTTGTACATAAATTGGTCAAAATGTGTTCCAGGGAGGAGCCGGTTACCTCACCGTTCACTCGGAGTGGATACACATTTATCTAACTGGAATTTACCCATTAAACCCCATCAGGCTTTTCCTCACCCCCCTCACCTCCACCCTCATCCCTCTCTCAGCTTGCTTGTGTTTCAGGGCAACACAAAACTCATCTGGAAAAACAGCTAAACGCTCACAAATCGCGCGCTTCACAATCAATCAGGGCCCGGAGCTGTGAGGGGGCCAGGCGCTAACGCTAACGCAACACAGCCAGCGAGGAAGAAGTGAGAGATTCAGAAAAGCACAATTTCATAAGTTGTTTTTTTTCTCTTTTTTTCTCCTCTCTATTATTCGACTCTGTCAAACATCATAAATCCTCTGGATCGGAGATAGAGTGGAGAGCCTCGGAGAGAGATTTATTTCCCTTGCCTTTTTCTAATCCAATATCCCCTCCTCCCTCCACCTCCTTCTTCCACCTCCTCTCCAGCCATTCCCAAAATGGTTTGGCCGTGAGGACTCACTGTGGAGGCTCTGCCGAGGGGAAGTGCACGCTCACGCACACACACACACACACCCCTAGTGACCAGAGCAACAAGAGGAATGCAGCGAGTTGCGCCACATCCCAGCTGGACTGACAGTGAGCGCTAGCGGTGTCCTCCTTTCCACCGAGGAGGATGAAAGGACATCAACTCATCTAAGAGGCCGAAGAAACGCCTGGAATTAAGAAAAAGGGGAAGCTCTCCAACAGGGGCTTGCCTGAGAGACGACCTCGGTTCACTGCTAAAGCCAGGAGAAAAAAGAAGAGAGAGAGCTCCCCACACCACACACCTGTGATCAATTACGATTCTGCAAAATTAGAGAGTTACTAACAAAACCCCCGGCCTGTAATAATTCATAATTATCAAAAGAGCGCCGAGGAGGGAGCTCGCGTTTTTGAAAGGCTCACGGTTCACACAGGCTTTGGGAGAGGGTTGGAGGTGGTGGGGGTGTGGGGGGTATGAGGTATGAATGGTGTCCTCAATGTCCCTCCGTACACCAAGGCCTTGCTCAACCGAAAGGGTCAAACGGATCTAATTGTGGTTTAATCATACACCCATGTCTATTGTGAGTGAAAATATTTGCCTTGAGTAACGGAGAATAATGTTATTGACACTGAAACCTCTTCGAAACGTCTAACAGCAAAAAAAATTCTGTGTTGTAAAATATACTGCATAGCCATAAACACCTACTCCAGCATTGATTTTTTTTCCTTCTCCCCAGTTGTTTGTGTAGCTGCAAGCGTTTGCTCTCTGATATAACACAATTGTGGGTTAATGACGTCCATTTATCCATCGATCTGAAATAAATGAACGCCATTATTCCGTCCAAAGAATTTTTCCTATGTAGTCCCCACTTGAACTTGGGGAAGTTTTCAGGAGTGAACGGGGGTTGAACTCAAAATATTACGCGATGGAAATGTGAGAAAGAACATGACAGTGGAGATGACACGATAAGGTGATAATCTCCCGATCGCAATAAAGCGCGATTGTTAAAGTCTTTATCGTCGGTCTTTTACGCTTGTAGAAACAACTCTTATCTTAACGAGGGATTAAGGGCGATAAGTGTGTATTGCCTTGGCCGTCCCAACCGCTTTAGCACGATCATAAAGGGAAAATTGTTGCAAAGTCTAACAGCCTCGACAAAAAGGCGCTGATACCGGATCGGTTAGGCAGGGACAGCTGCATGTAGAGTCCCTATCGGTGTGAACTGTGAAGCCCTAATGATAATACTATCTCTACTCATCACCGCCGCCGCTGCAAAGCCCCGGCAGAGAATCACGCCAATCTTCAGACCAAGTGTTTCACACCAGTGGACACTTCCCACCCTGGGAGGGGGAGGAGGGTGCAAAATGAAACCCCTCTCAAAACAATCCCTGCGCCAGAGAATATCCCAGAGAATACACTCTCCCTGAAAGAAAATAAATGGAATCTCCTGTTTGGGTTAGATCGCGGAGAAAAAATAAAGACAATTTGCCGAAGCTGCTCGATGTGTAGTGGGTTTAGCACCAGCTTTAATTGGAGGAAAAATGTGCGATTGGAGCCAAGATGGACAAGAGTAATTGCTGTGCTGTAGGAGCTGGTAGTTCCTTGCATTGTCCTCACACACAAGATCTCCTTAGCAATTTAAAAAAAACTCAGAATTTAACAAAGCGTTATTGTTTCATGCTCATATTCTGCAGCATGGCTTTAACAACCTGTTCTCGTATCGTAGCTATAGTATAGGATAATGGAAATTGTTTCACCGTGATGATAAACCTTGCCCTAACCTCAAAAAAAGTAGTTTGATTTGATTGGGGTGCACACACACCAAAACATGACGTGGCCGGGTGTAGGTATAGTACAAATCCCGGCTGCGTAACTGTTTGTAAGATACTGTATGTTCGACGTGTTATGAGAACGCGTTGGCTTCAGAACCCGGAGGTTTGGGGTTGGAAATTCAGACTTCCTGTTAGGAAATATGCGATGAAATATGCCCTTCAAGTTGGAATTCCAAGTATAACTCGAGGCAAGATTTCCAAGACGGAGTTATCCAATCTCAGAACCCAGAGTCTATTATCGGTAACGGCTAATCTCTATAAACAGATTAAATAAAACAAATTTAAAAAGCTAAATCTTCGTCGATGGGATCCAAGAGTCCATGCAGGTAAACAATCCGTGTGGAGAGCAAAAGAGGCGGAATGCAACCCATCAACAATGATTTAGCTTTTTATTAGCTTTTTTTTCCTGTTTATACAGATTAGCCAAAATGTCTGGACCTAAAACACCTACAAAGATTATCAATGTTTGTGTATCATGTGATGAAACGGCTGTTAATCGGACTGTAAACAATGATCGGCGCCCAGAAGAGGAAGTCGTTATCCGGATATCCACCGGAGGCTCAAGTGGTTAGCAGACCGATTAGCCGATGGGTTCCCAGATCGTCTGACGATGCCGTCAACATGGCGGAACTCCCTGTAAATGCCACACAGCATTACTTTTATCATGACTATAATCCTCAAAATACATGATCTAATTTACTTGTGTTCAATGGTTCAACTGGTTAAAATGGTTAATCTGAAATGTAAATTTACGCTTACAGTTGCTAACACTCAATATCATTGACAGGATTTTTACCTTGGGCATGCAAAATATGCGTGCTTGCCCCCTGGTTTTCCCGAGCTGGACCACTGAAAAGCACGGAGCATGGATTTACGACCTACCAGCTGGGAATTTCCGATTCCGAATTGTAACAGTATTAGGGCGACCGACCCCATATTTGATGATTTATTCCCAGGGACCCCGTGTGGGGGGATTTTTGTTGTTAAATTTTAGTGAATCAAATTATAGTGAAATTAAACTATTCTCCAATGTTGCTGGGGATCGGCCTGGAACCTCCTCCAGGACCCCTCGTGTGTCCCTGAACGCTACTCCAACAACCAAAGTGCTGCAGAATGTACTTTGCACCTTTCTCTGATGCTTATTACACTTTTTTTTTATTTTTATCGAACCATGTGTGATATGTCTGCAGTGAGCTCTGAGAAGGAAGGAAGGATCGCCTCTGACTGGGGGGAGTTAAATTATGCAAAGAGAGTCGGGTTGCTCAAACAGCTCGCCTGGAGGGCCTGGCGGGGTGAGGTCCGACCGCGGTGGACCCGGTTAGCGGGAGGCCCAATCTGTCTCCCCCAAACCTTCAGCGCTGGCATGCATCTCATTAAGTTAACAGCTTGCCGTCACCACGGAGACAGGAAGTCAGACTGTTGTGTCATGATGAATGCTCTCGTAAGCGCCGCATGTCCCCGGTGGAGGCTGAAGCGGCCGGCTACGCGATCTCCCGAACCCCTCTGACGAGGTATTCAGACGCAGGGGAGGGGGGTCGGCGTGGCGTGGGAGGTGGAATATCTCATCTGTTTTTTCCTCCTCCTACCTTTACTAGTCGCCCCAGACACTTAGGAATGACTTCAGGGCATTTTCAGACCATCACGTGTTCTGCTGTGGAAACGTCGGTTAGATAGAGAATCATGTTATTTCAGTTGTTTTTAATTTGCAGGGATTTTTGTTTGAAGTGGAGTGGATCTTCTGCACAATTTAGATCTTTGGATGAGCAAAATTATACTGATACATTCCTGCGTGTGATATTCTACGCAGGAATGAAGTATATAATAGGGATGCACGATATATCGGTCATCATATCGGTATCGGCCGATGAATACTTAAAAATGCCTTATCGTTATCGGACAGATATCAATATGCAATATCATTATCGCTATCAGTCGATATTATTATTATTATAGACTTTATTGGTCCCCGAGGGGAAATTCGTCTTCACTGACTGTACAAAAAGATACAACATAACACAACACACAAACAGTAACACACAAAACAGAGCAGTGATGGGCCAGGCAGATCAGCGGGGCCTGCTGTTCAGGGCGGCTATAGCATGGAAATAATTGGTTATCGGCCAAAATATCAATATTGTGCATCCCTAATAGATAGATAGATAGATAGATAGATAGTAGGGATGCACGATATATCAGTCATATCGGTATCAGCCGATAATTACTTAAAAATGAGTTATCGGACAG
>CABFOS010022489.1:6990-17033 GCA_900660315.1 Diretmoides pauciradiatus | reverse complement strand
AAACGGACAAAGGCCCTTTGAAAGCAAAGTATTATTGAATGTGGATAGAATATTGCCCTATTTACAGTCTACCTGAATGAAGACAGCTCAACATGAAACTATAATTTTAAGAACAACAACAGAGATCTCTGGAGTGTGTGAGTAGGGGTCGGTGGTACCTAGTGGCCCCCTTCGGCCCCCACGGCCTCAGCAGCACACTTAGCCCACTCCCCATGTAGCATTCACTCTTCAGCAGATGTTTTAACAGATGATTTAGAGAAAGGATGCAAAGTACTGTCATGACTGTCAATGGGAGCTATGAAATTGTGATAGCAATCACCATAATATCTCTTCTTGTGACTTCATGTATTCTCTCAGGGCACAGCCAGTGAAGCGACGCTGGTGGCCCTGCTCGCCGCTCGCTGTAAAGCAGTCCGACGGGTCCAGGCCACTGACCCCCAACGCTCAGAAGCTGACATCATCGGCAAACTGGTGGGCTACACCTCCGACCAAGTAAGCACAAAAGGAAATAATCTTAGGAACCAGTACCATGCCCATGATCTTTTCTTTTCTGCCCAAATTCCTTCACGTCTTTACAGATATTATTCCATATTAAACTTAATCTGTCAAAATAAGTTTGCATGTCAGTACATCATTAAAAACAGTTTTTAAGCTTGTATATTGACAACAAGTATATAAAATGGCATCCAAGGATCAAAATGTAAATGGTTAACCCTGCCCCGGTCTGAACTATACACTATAATATAAAAGTCTAATAAAGTATAATAAAGTCCTTGAGAGTTTACGACCTGGCTATGTAAAAAGACACAAACATTTATGGCATCTGTACATTGGCTTGCCCAAATAAACACCACCAATAATTGATCCTTAAAGGTTGCCTTACTATGAATGAGTCGTTCAGTGATTCAGAGAGACAAAGGGTCAAGCAGTAGCTCCCTGATCAGGTTTAATACCAGGCAGACTCTATGATTGGGTTAGGGCGTCGCCTGAGGGCCACACAGACCTTTACAGGGAAAGCAGTTAGTAGTTTTTCTACTGCCAGTTCAAGAACAACATTAATTTTATTAGTTGTAGTACCATTTGGGCTTTACTTGCATCTCTACATTATGCATCTCTTTTTGCGCAGTGACCATATATTTTAGTTGATCCAGAATCAATAACAGCCTCATCTTAAAATTTCAATGTATATTCACTTCAATTAAGAAAACAGTCTAAAGAAACAGTAGAAGTACTGAAGTACTGAAAATAAAAGGCAAGTCAGACACCTTGAGCAGTCTGGGACACACACACACACACACACACACACACACACATGAGGGAAGTTGTTCAAACTGGCAAATTGACCCAAATCTCAAAGGCTTTGTCTCTTGCCTCCTCAGTCTCATTCATCCGTGGAGCGGGCCGGTCTGATAGGAGGGGTGAAGATGAAGAAGATTCCTACAGACTCCAGCTACGCCGTCAAAGGAGAGATGCTAAAGAAGATGCTGGAGGAGGACAAAGCAGCTGGACTCATCCCTTTCTATGTAGGAAAAGCACTTAGACCACACACAGACACACACACACACACACCAATATAGATACTGTATATCTGTCGATAACATAACACATTCCAATGACATTTACATTAGAGCTTATTTAAAAAAAGAGACATTGGATGGCACACCTTACAACCACACAAGCTACAAAAACATTCACTGATGGAATAGCCACAACGACACCTTGTCTGGTGATGCTGTGTACACCCAGAGGCCTTTGTGGCTGGGATTCTGGTCAATCTGCACACACCCTCCCTCAACCAATTCAACTAATGACAGGGATGCATTGCTTTTGACAGACAGACTAGACGCACAATTGGGGGAAAATATCATGCATTTTCAATGCCCAATGGCCACCACTAACATTTTAGTCCCGTCTCGTCTCGTTAACGAAAACAAAACATACATTTCGTCATAGTTTCTATTATCAAAGTTCTATTTTTAGCTCGTCAACGTCTCATCTTAGCCATGGAAAAAAGGTCGTTGAAGAACATTTTTTGTCATAGTTTCCGTAAACGAAATGAACAATGCACGGATGTACACTAGCTAAATCCATTCAATTGTCCTCATGAACCAGATCAAGCATTTCAGCCTTTGTCCAAAAAATATTTTCAACAGCACTCAAATCCCATTAGTCCACACACAACTGGCTGTATACATTATACTATAATATTTTTGGCTTCATTTGGCTTGTGGTACAGCTCGCAAGCTCTCAGCTGGAGCGGCACTGATGCTTCCATATCAGTCATAATTTCCCACATCAAACTGCGCCATTCTTAGCTGAAGCAGAGAGCCAGTGTGTGTGTGCACGGCTCTGTGTGCTTCTATGAAAGAGAGAGAGAGAGGGGGGGGGGTAAAGCCTCTGCATGCAGTTACGCGAGTGCACACTTTAAACGGACTGGCAGAGGGTCTCCAACGCCGAACACACACACTCCAAACTTGAAGTTAGGTACTCACGAAAACTGCACTCGGAATGAGTTTGAGTCGAGCGTTCGCCATAACATTTTGGGCAGCTCTTGTATAGCGCTGAAACACAATTCAGGCTCGCCAGCATCCTCACTCACTCATTCAACCGGGCAGCACAAATTTGGGCTGCGGCTGAATTGACACTGGCACACGTGTACACACGCACACTCACACACTTCCAATTCCATCTGGACTCCCATAGCCAGAGCAGTAACACTGTGTCATGGATGGCAGCTCTTGCTATAAAGGCTTTGGGAGAGCTGGGCTGCCTGTGGCCATGGCAGCGCTCCTACTGTGCCTCTTGTCAATACAGCCTCCAACGGTCTATTTATTAGATAGAGCTCATTATTCAAAACAGGCGCTCACTGTGCTACTTCCACACACACTCCACCAACCACCACCAACACTGCTGCCATGAGGAGCCTTGAGTACATCTCACTGTAAGTAAAGATTCACTTTGTTAAGCGGTTGTGATTTGAATGCACAGCGGGAAAGCAACTTCGCTCTTTCGCTCGCACACACACATCGCCTGGTGGACACTGTGGAGGAATGTTTATACTTTTATGTGTTTTATTCTTTCAATGTGTTGTCTTGTTTACCTTTAGTCTTATATGTAATGTGTGTATTGCTTATATATATTGTTTGTGATATATGTTTCATTGTAGTTTGGTTAATCATAAGCTGTGTGCCGGCAAGAATCAAGAATCTCCTTGTATGCTGCTGAACCTAGCGTTATCTTACATTACCCATCATGCCTTTCACCTGTAGGACCTCCCCAACATGAGGTCACTAGTGGGAGTTTCAATGAGAGCCAATGAGATCACATGTGGGAGGGGCCACGAGGTCACTTCCTGTTCAAAGGTTATGTAAATGAGGGCCCGGGGATTTTCAAACCAGAGATGGGCTAAACAGCTTGGAGTGAGGATCTCTCCTGGCCTTACTGATTGTAAAACGAGATGATACATCTCAAGGGGTTAATCCTAATAAAAAATTTTGAACAAATACATTCAACAGCTATTTTAACTTTAAGCAGAGTACTACTCGGTAATTATTGAAGATGTTCCTCCTCAACACCAACCTTTTGTACCAGCCCTAACCATCCCAATAATGGCTTGTTACCTGATGTAACAGAAATGACAGATTTAGCTCTGTTAGCTCACATGTTTTCTTATGATAACCTTAAGTAACCTAATTGTCTCATCCTCAGGTGACCCTTAGAATACTGTGCATGAGCAGTTAATTGTTTGTTACTGGACTTAAGTTTCTATTTTTCCAGAATTGACTGAAGCAAAGGATGGCTGAGAAACTGCTGATAATATTTCTCTCAGCAATATAAGCCCAGTGTTCTTTCACTCCCTCATCGGACTATTGTAGACTGCTTGTTACTCTGTGTAGCTCGATCTTTGCTGCGCAGCTCCACATTGGTAAACTTTTATAATAAATACCACAAAAGACAACTTGGTTCTCAAGGCTCTTTGTTGACAGAGTTCCACCACACCTGAAAAATTGGCTGTTAGAACAGAAAGAAAAGGCACAATCAGCCAGTTTCGGCAGGCGGCTGGTGTTAATTCTGTTTTGTGTTTGTTTTTTATACAGTCTATACTTGAAACTAACCGCTGTCCCCGTCTAACAAAGACTCTCCACGGATGTGACAATAGAGTCTGTGTTGAGGTTTATTTCCAGGCTCTCCTTTTCTTCCTGTGGTGTCAGGTGTTTGACAGTAAGCAGAGCGTAACGTAATGCACACACTGATGTGAAAACACTCAACTCGGGCACAGTGAAGTCAGGATAAAACAGAAACTTTGACAAAACCAAATTAAGGCTTCGTGTTAACTGTGATGAATTGTCTAGCTCCGTGGAAGTGGTTTTTCATACCGTACAAAAATGAAGGGCAAGAAAACGGCTTCTTCCTCTGCAAGAAAATAAGCCCTGGTATCTCCAACCGCCTGTGTGCAGACAGCACAAGGAATAATGTAAAAGAGAGGACCAACGTAGACGATTAGTGTGTGCTGTATTTAGGTTTCCTGTCAACAGGAAACTAAAAGGTTGCCTGTGTTCATTATTCTCCCATGCAATCATCTGTGTAATGATGATTGTCTTTGATTTCTACCTACAATACAGTGTTTTTCCAGTCGAGTGCATCTATACTGTACAAGCATCAGATAAGTAACACAATACAGATCCATTGATTTTTTTAGCAAGTGCTGCAACAACTACAGTATCTATTTGCATCACCAAGCAGAATTCCTTTCATAGCTCTGCAAATTCTACTGTATACTGCCAACTAAACCTCTCAGGCTCATCGGTGGGTGCAGGTGTGATGCTACGTCCAGTGTTAATTTTGGCAACTATTTTAGATTTAGTCTTAGTCTTAGTCTTTAGACGAACATGCTTAATAGATTTAGTCACATTTTAGTCATTTTTATCCTTCATAGTTTTAGTCCAGTTTTAGTTGACGAAAAGTCATTACATTTAAGTCAACTTTTAGTCATTACTTCTAGTCAAAATGTTTTCTCTCTTTAAACTAATTCAATACAGGTATCAGAATTTGGAATCAAGTATCAAGTGTTAAAATCCGTAAAGCAACAACCTGACTTGCAAACCGCCAACTTTATTGCTTTTGACAGACAGACTAGGGAAAATATCCTGCATTTTCAACGTCCAATTGCCACCACTAACATTTTAGTCCCGTCTCATCTCGTTAACGAAAACAAAACGTACATTTCGTCGTAGTTTTTATAATCAAAGATCTATTTTTAGCTCATCAACGTCTTAGTCATGGAAAAAAAGGTTGTTGACGAAGATTTTTCCTTAACAAAACACTGGCTGCATCCCATAATCAACATCTCGCCACATGCTTCTCTATTATCTCCGTCTTGTGCAGAGAGTGACCTCTGACCTCTCTGGGTGGCGATGACAGTGATGTTGTGCCAGTGCTCGCGCTCGCGGTCCAGCTCGATGGCTGTGGTGATGAGGCCGCTGTCCGGGGTGATACGAAACAGAGCCTCCGGGTCCGACTGGGGGTCAATGGAGAACCTGAAGGGTGAGAGGAGGACGATGATGTGAAGAGAGTGAGGAGGAAGAGGACAAAGAGAGGAGACGGAACAGGAAAGAGAAAGGGAAGAAAGCGAGCGAGATGGCAGCGGGGTACAGAGGGAAAGAAGCAGATAGGGTAAGTGTGTAAGAGAGCGATAAGGGAGACAGCATTCAAATGGCCGGGGAATTAATATAGGGAGATTATCGCGGCTGATAGCGGCTCCTTTGAAGTGCCACTGATTATCTTAATATCTCTATGAATATACCAACTATCATTCCACCCCACGCACACACTCCTAGCACTCTTAGCACTTCTGCTGCTTCTAATTGGGACACGGTTTGTCTGTCTAATGACAAATCACTCCTCCCTCCCTCCATCAAACCGTGGCTTCAAGACAAAGCGTAAACTTTGGAGAGTATTAGAGAGCAGCAGCAGCGGAGGTGAAAGTATTGGACCTACAAGCTTGCTTGTATAGACGTGCACAGATAGACTCCAGGTACCTGCCCTTTTGCCCTCTGATCAGATAAGTGCCCTTTTTGAAAGACATCTTTTATTCATTTATTTTTCTAATTTTAGATTTTAGTTTTTCAATGTGGCCCACTGCATCAATTCTCAATTAAAAGTGTGTAATAATAGCCGAAATTTGCAATTAAGTTGTAATTCTGCGAGATTGCACTTCGCATGATAGAATTATGATGTTCAGAGGTGGATTCATGACTTTTGGTTGTTGTTTTGGATTCCTCTGATCCTAAAATAATAGTAAGAGGAAGCTTGAAAATCTGAGTAGTGGTTTTGCAACCAAAACATTTTTCACAAAATAATGCTCAAATGTCATCTACTGTACCATCTGGTAAAGTGGTTCCAAGATCTGTGACCGGTTGTTTCAAACCTCATTTCCTTTGTTGTTTTGACATGGACTGACTCTAAAATAATCATCCAAACAAATGCAGCTATTGCTGAAAGGGACGAGTATAGACATGATTTATACTCGTACATAAAGACTTGACTTAGACTTGCATGAAATTACCTAATGACAAGTCTGGTGTATAGGTATTGAAATACATAATACATATGTAAGTAAGTACAAGATGTGTCACTGTAAAGTTACTTTTTTCAATAAATAATTATGAGAGGGGTGCCCTTTTACCACTTGAGCACCCCCAAAATGTCTGTGCACACCACTGCTTGCTTGGGTAAAGTTGCTACCACCTAAACCTGTGACTTCTGGACGTACGTACCTGATGTTGTTGGTCAGCCCCGTGTCAGGGTCCACGGCGCTGACCCGGCCCACCGTGCAGGCCGGAGGGCAGTTCTCCGACACGTCCATGTGGTAGCGGGCCTGGGAGAACCTCGGAGGCTCATCCGCGTCCAGCACCGCCACCCTGATAGAGGCCCGGTCCTTAAAGGGGCCCCGGCGTAGGAAGCGGGGGTCCACTATGGGGTTGAGCACCTCCACGGAAAAGGAGTAGGAGCTCCGGCTCTCGTAGTCTACAGCCTGGGGGGGGGGAACATTAAAACTGTCTCTGTTGCACACATCAGATGCAAGGATCTGTTTTACTTTCATTTGGTCAAATTTCCACGCCACATTCTCCACAGCAGACTGATAAGCTACATATCAAAAGCAGGAGGAAAGAAGAAGAATACTTTATTCCAGGAGATAACAGCGTGCAGAGGTTGCAGACTGGTCACGTCACAAATCAATTGACAATGAAACACTTTTTTGAGAAAATACCTCGCGGTGCTGCGATGTTCTAGTGTTGGGATTTTTTCGGAGTGGCACTGGGTTTGAGCTGGACTCACTTTGAAGGTTGTTTGGGATGTTTTGATGCTGAGCAGTTTGAAGTGGGAAAGACAGCACAGTCAGTGTTTTGATGTTGGAATAACACTGGCACACGTCTTGATGTTATAGCGTTGCTGCTGCTGCTGCCGCTGCCGCTCGGAGAATGTTAAGCATTTTCCAGCATTGAGTTCCAACATTCAAAGGACTCGATGTGAATGTGTTGGTTTAACATTATTGAGTTTTGATGGGAGGATATTCTCGATGTGGAGCGAATTAGAGGGATTCACTGCCGGTAAAACATTGATCCAGAAAGTTGAGCGCTGGTGCTGCATATAGAGTTCGAGGAGATTACTGGGTGCATCCAATGGGTGTAATCGTGTGGGACTTGGGGTTACTGCACATTTGATCTCGCTCCGACATCGTTGGGTGCTGCAGTGCTGGCAACACACCTCTGTGTCGGCGGGTAATTTCGGCCACTGCTGTGACGGCAGAAGCACTTTAAACCGCAGGAGGATGAACCTTGTTTTCCACAACATTCACAGTAGGACCTGGAAAATTCGCTTCAACGTGCGTGGGACATCCCTGAATTTGAACGCCGCACTGCATCGCTGCTGTGTCGACACATCATTTCCATAAACAAGTTATATTCCCTCCATCGAAATTGAAAACAAAACCCAGTCATTTTTCACGAGCCATCTCCGTCCTGTCGAGTACCATCAAGGAGGCCATCTTGTTCTTCTGTACTCTCTCATCTACACAGGTGGAGACGATCCCATTTGGGACGGGGGGGCTCAGAAACCCATCGATTGGTTGTTACAGAGAAGTTATGAAGCCTATTTGTCTGAGGTGTCGGTGTGATTGCATTGCCACACTCTCACCAGCGGGGCGGCTCAGAAGCAAAGAGGCAGCCTCTGATCAGGTTTGGCGGGATGATTGTTAGCGGGCGCCGGGATACTCGCGCGCACGTGGACATACACCTGCTGTTGATTACATTTTTTTGGAAAGCAACATGTTTGAGGCTGGTTCAAAACATCTCTTTGAGGTATTACTGCGCGCGTGTGCGTAGGCGTGTGCGCGCGTGTCCTCAAACCCACTGTGCGTTTTAATGTGCGTGCGTCCTCAAAGTAAGAGCGCATGAATTATCTCGGTGTGATTGGCACACAGAACCATGTTGGAAAGAGGATAGATAGGCTCTATGCAGAATATTCCCTGTCAGACTCAAACAGGAAAAACACCAGTCCCAGCAGTAGTGAGAATATTGATATATCCTTCCTCTCTGATCTCTCCCTCTCTCTCTCTCCGAGTTGTAAACCATTGTACATTCCATTACATAAAATCGGTAATCTTTAAAAGGGACGGGACTGATTAAAAAGGTGGAATTGAAGGGCACCGCTATTGAAATCCAGGTAAGGGAACATCTCTTTTGCCCACGGAGGGAGGGAGAGGGAGGGGGGAGGGGTGTTGTGGAGGAAGAGAGTGGTACAGTAGATGAAAAGAAAAGGTTCCCTAACAGGTTCCCCATTACAGGGAGAGAGAGAAACAATCTGTCTGAGGAGGAGAGGTGTCACTTACACTGTGAGCACACACTCATCACTCCCGCCCTTGCCTCCATCCAGCACTCCATCACTCCGCTCCCTCCAGCCCCTCCCTCTCTACCTCCGACACTCTATCACCCCCTTCCCGCCATACCCGGCTCTGTTCCCGGTGTGTGTGCAACGGGGCGGCGGGCTCTGACAAACCACAACACACACACTCATCCTTCTCTCTCGCTCGCCCTGACTAGAAGCACTTATCACACGGCGACCCAACTCTTTTTTTCATTTATATCTACGCCTGTTGGTTCCTCCGTCTCGAAAAACATGTGCGCCGAACACATAAATGTCACACGTGGAAAGCGGTATGTGTTTCAAGTCACAAACACCGCTGACTTCTCTCACATGCACACACATGTAGAAGACACAAACACTTGTTCACGTGAACACCTTTACACGCTCCCTCGTCTTTGCTGCCTCCGCCACCCTCACACACACACACACACACACACACACACACACACACACACACACTACAAATGTAACCTTCCTCTGTCCTGCAATGCAGCGTTCTCTCTCTTTCTTCTTTGTCTTTTTTGAAATTCAGATTTCTGTATACAATTTCCCTTTTTACATTCTCTTCACAGTTCCCCAGAAATGAATTAGCTAGCGTGCACGGTAGACTGGAGATACATAATACATCTTTCCTCAGATGTGCTACGCTCAAGCGACTGTACACATGGGCGTGCACGTACACGTGCACGTGTTATTGCAAGGCTAGGCACTGAGTAAGGCTTTAAATCAACTAGACTAGATCCTAGGCAGTTATAGGCCAGGCAGTTATACCTCTCTGTCCCCATTGCAATTAATGGTAAATGAGAAGATTCTGTGCACATGTATGTGCATGTGTACTGTATGTGCATGTGTGTGTGTGTGTGTGTGTGTGTGTGTGTGTGTGTGTGTGTGTGTGTGTGTGTGTGTGTGTGTGTGTGTGTGTGTGTGTCAAATCAACTTGAGGATAAAACAAACACAGAGAAGAGGAATGAACTCCGGGCTCCAGGACAGAAACATCCAGATTATTTTATCTGAAAGCACATCTGAAGAGTTAAAAATAACACACACACACACACACACACACACACACACACACATACACACACACACACACACACACACACACACACACACATATA
>CABFOS010022483.1:0-10680 GCA_900660315.1 Diretmoides pauciradiatus | reverse complement strand
GAAGTATCATTCACCATGATGGGGGAACAAGTAAAGACATTCAAAACCGCATCAATAAAGCACACACAACCTTCATTAGACTTAAACAAATCTGGAAATCAAACCAATACAGCACCAAGACAAAACTCCGGATCTACCAAAGCTGGTACTATCAACACTGTTATATGGTACAGAATGCTGGAAAACAACAGAAAACGACATCCATAAACTATCCACTTTCCAAACATCATGCCTGCGCAAAATCCTACATATATTCTGGCCCAAGACCATCTCAAACAATAGACTCCTCAGTATCCCCCAGCAAGATGACATGCACTCTAAAATCAATAGACGCAGATGGACCTGGATTGGCCATGTTCTCAGAATGGACATCAACGCTATACCAAGAGTCGCATTACACTGGACCCCAGAAGGCAAAAGGAAGAAAGGGAGGCCTAAAACGACATGGTGCAGAACAGTAGAGAAGGAGCTCCAGTGACACCATCAAAGCTGGGGGACCATTGAAAAGATGGCAAAAGACAGATGCAAGAGGAGAGACTTTGTTGCTGCCTTATGCGCCAGCCGGCGCAATGGGGATAAAGAAAGAAAGAAACGCTCAGGGTTCCAGTTCTACGGTATGTGGAACAATATGTTTCTCACCGGATCTATGTCATCATTGGGATTATTCTTTGTACAGTAAGAGCAAGAAAAAAAGGGGGGGATGGGCAACGGAAAGAAAAATGGAGAGAAAGATGGAAGGAGGGAGAGAAAGAGATTAGCGCTGATGCCAAGGTTTTCCAGTTCAGTGCACGGAAACACGAGCCAACGCCACAATTAGGATGTCCAGAGCCATTGTTAAGACATTCGTGGGAGAAAACACTGTTGCCTGAGTCCTTTCAGGAACCTACAAACCTCAGCAAGATTCCAGTCGTCACTCTGTCTGTTTGCAGGGAATCGCTTAATGGGAAAATGACCTGTGTGAATGTGAATGTCGTGGTAACTGAATGCGAATCCCAGCCCTGTGAAAATCAATTCTATACATCCCTACCTTGAACTGACCTTGCACTAGTGAAATAACATCCAGCAGTCGGCACACATTCAATTGAAAGAGAATGAACAAACAGAAGACAAAACACACCATAAAGTGCCTGCGAATTGAGACATACTTTCAAAAGCTTTCAAAAGCAGGATGTTGTTTCCATAGATACCGGTTCCATAGGACCTAAGGTGTCTCAGTCAGTCAGATTATCGTGCCAACTGCAGCTTTGTGCAAATACCTCCTAACCCTCCCCAGTTCTTAAAAAGCCTCTGGATTGACTGCAGGCGTGACATTTGTAGGCGTTTGCTCTCGTTAGCTCGCTCTCCCCTGCTGCTCGTCAAAGGCTCCTCTGCAACTGGGTAATAGGAAGATGTTAGTGCAGTTAAGCTGCCAGTCCATCAAAGTCATCGTCACTTTTATTTTTCCGTCCGCATGCTGTTGCTTTGTCGGCTCACTGTACAGGGACCTCTATCTCTGGGAATGGCAGAGTTGGGGAACGGTTACAGGAATGCAGATGAAGGATGAGTTAATGTTTTCTTTGGCCTTTCAGTCTCTCTCTCTCTCTCTCTCTCTCTCTGTCCCTGCCTCTATATCTTTACTCTTCATTTTAATTTATGTCATAGGTGCACCCTGTCTCACTGGCAATCCACCATCTGGCACATTGGATTTTGAGGCTCTATTAAATTAAACATTAAATACAGCCTCGCAAATCCCCACAGTACACACACTATCATTTTGCATTTGTTACGCTATAGTTCATATTTTAACTGATACTAGTATTTTACTGATTCATACAAACACAAACCATAAAAGCTCGTTATTTGAAATGTGTAGATCAATACACTTATGTCCCGAAGGCACCGGCTGACATGTTGAAGCATGGCAGGTTTAGCCAGCGTTTCAGCTGTAATTGTAATAAGAATCTATCTGGAGCTCCTGGCTGAGCGCTGTAGGGCAAGAGCAGAGGAGGCGAAGGCAGAAAGCAACATATAAACATATAATTGATCTCGTATCTAATGGTGAAACATTTGTTCTTCTTGGCTGTAATAATGGTTCTATCCATTAGTTTCCAGTCAAGCTGCATCTTCCCTCTGCAGGATTAATGACCTGCAGTCCCACATATCTCTTGCTGAAATAGGTTTGTGCTTGCGTGTGCACGGATGCATGTTATTTTTGCACTAACCACAAATCTTTATATGCTGAATGAATGAATTTCTATATGTTGTATTTCTCTCTAAAATGACATGCAGTACACACATCCTTATTTAACAATATATCATATGAGACCGTGCTGTTTTGTATTACAGACAAATGATCATATTATAGACACACAGGCGCACACATACACACCCACTCCTACATTGATAAGCATCCCATGTAATTGCTAAACCAATATTTCTGAAAGTGCATATGCTGCATAACTTTGTTTGACGGTTAAGTAATTAAACTCATCCAAGCACAGGCTGCATATCAAACGGCAGTCTCGGCATAACACATGGCACGGCCTAAATTAAATGAATTAAAAGAGAATCTGTTGTGAGAGTGGCGCTCTCCAGCGATTCCTCCGCGCACACCCAAGTTCTTTTTGGCGCAGGATGCATATGCAATATTAATATGGGTACGCAACACAGACACATGCGCCCTAAAGGCAAACACATGCACAGAGGCCACCCACTCACACTGTACAGTGGAAATGAACACGATTCAGTGACTCGCATTAGCGTAGACGCCCAATCTGTGATGGTTTTGCTCCCAAATGGCGAAACACGTACAGCCACATATGCTAACACTGTCATCAGGCCACTTTCGAAGGCTTTTCCCCTAAATTTAGAAACTACAGGAGCAACAGTATGATATTAATGTGATATCATACCACAGTAATTCCCATTTAATTGGGGAATGTGCACACAGCGTGATTGAGCTTTCTCATTCCAGATCTGAATCAGAAAATGATCTTATTGCTCTTACAGATGACACTGGCTTCATTTGGCGCGATCTTTGTCAATTATTCCGGATATTATCACAGTGCATTTTCCCCCCAACTTTTCTAATTGATTCTAGATAGATCGATTTTTATTTTGAACATTAAAACCAAAAAAATAAGAAATAAATATATTAAATTAAATATATAGGCAGCAAAACAATACAATAGTAATAAAATATTAAATAATACACAAATATTAACTAATCAATGTTCGAAAAGGGCGTCGGATGAACTTTTCTAGTCCTACCCCTATATTTCTCAATACAGTCTATGGGTATTATTACATTATATGGAGCCCTAGTAGGACATTGTTGACATGTAACAGCATAGTAGGTTTGGCAATCCTAACAAAATAAAGCTTTTAAAAATGTGGCATCTCAGATTTTAGGGCCAGACAAACTCTGTCCTCTGACTATAGCAGATAGTAATGCATGTTCATTGTCCTGTGGCATATACTGTAGATGTAATGGCTGGAATTCAATAGTATCACCTCCA
Organism: Diretmoides pauciradiatus; assembly: GCA_900660315.1. Classification (NCBI taxonomy): domain Eukaryota; kingdom Metazoa; phylum Chordata; class Actinopteri; order Trachichthyiformes; family Diretmidae; genus Diretmoides; species Diretmoides pauciradiatus. Next base: position 7,183 of record CABFOS010022483.1, on the reverse strand, counting down.
AATTTGCGATTGCATTGCATAAACAGAGGTTATAATAACACAGTTGTTCAAACCCTACAACTGTTTGCAGCAGTCACACAGTACATGATTGTATTATCCCTACTCTGTGCTGTTGGGATCCATGCTCTCTCTCTCCCCTCCTCCTTTCTCTTTGTGTGTGTTTCTTGTTTGTTTTCCGTCTCATCCTTGTTCTACCTCCTTTTCTCGCTCGCCTTTTCTTCCGGTAAAGTACACCCCCCTCTTCTCGTTTTCTCTCTGGGTTTCATCGTCCCTCTTTTAAGTCTTTCTATCCCTCACGCCCTCCTGTTTTCTGCTTCCTCTGTCTTCCTCACTAAGGGAGGCGTGAAGGGAGGAGATACACGTAGGAAGGAAGACCATCTGGGTTACTCATGTGTGGCGGCGTTAGGAGTGTATATGTGTAGGAGGGGTGGTGCTAGTGTGCTACGCGTCTTTTCACATGTGTGTGTGTGTGTGTGTTTCTATGTTTGTGGTGTCTTTATATGGAGCAGCGATAGGGAGTAGCAGCAGCCACTTGGGCTTCAGATGAGCCTCTCTCTCTCTCTCTCTCTCTCTCTCTCTCTCTCTCTCTCTCTCCATCGAGCACCTTGGAGAGTTACAGACTGTGTTTGTGTCTGTCTGTGCACGGTTGGATGTGTTTGAAAGTCGGATGAGGTGGATGGAATGTATTCATTTCTCTTTGCACTGGGTGTTTTCATGTTCATATTTCCATGTGTGTGTGGGAGAGTCAGAGAGAGAGAGCGAATCTATGTTTTGCACTGTGTTAGAGTGTGTAGGAGGAAAAACATTGGTGTGTGTGTTTAGGGGTCAGGGGTTCCGAGGAGAAAACGTGGCTGATGTAAGAGTCGTGCCTCACTCCTCCAAGCTACACTACTTAGGTAAGAGGTGACATACAGTACAGCACATATTTCTGAAGGCGGGATTTAGGAGTAATTCAGTAAGGCAATAATGGGAGTTGGAGCTTCACACTGAAGCAAACACAAAACCTATTGCAAATTAGTTTGACATGCTCAGTGGGACCTTATTGATAATTACATTATCAATATCACTAATTAAAAAAAGATCATTTAAATAACAATAATTCTTTAACCTGACAATAAGAACTCTCGATTAAAATTAGCAGTGAAAACTACAAATGAAGCAGCAGCAGGAATGCGTCGACTATGAATGTTAGCATGCAATGAGTGGAGTTGCAATGCAAATGTGGGGAAAACAATGTGTGTGTTTGTGTGTGAGCAAGGGCTTATTTGTGTATGTATTAGTATCATTATAGCTATCGTAGGTGAGAGTGTATATGTCAAGCTGCCAATCACAGAGAAGGGGGAGGATATCCTTACATAACTGTACATCACTACACATGAAAGGACTGTCATTACCATATAAAAACACATTATTATCACTTGGCCCCTGCATGAATAAAGCATCAGTATTTTACACAGCAGATGGAGAACAGTACAGATTAATGCCATAACTGGCATGCTCAAGTGTCCTACTTATAATAGGGCTTATTTCAAATAATGGGATATGATTATGGGGCCAAAGAGATGACAGAAATACGTTATATTCTATTTCACTGAGAGATAGACATGGCACATTTTTACATAGCCTAATGTATTACCTTATCTTTCTACAAACCCAGTGCAGCATTGGTGTTATCAGAACTTGAGAAGAAACCTACAGAAAACAAACCTATCTTTCTTTCTTTCTTTCTTTCTTTCCTTCTTTCTTTCTTTCTTTCTTTCTTTCTTTCTTTCTTTCTTTCTTTCTTTCTTTCTTTCTTTCTTTCTTTCTTTCTTTCTTTCTTTTATTCATCTCGAACATCAATATAACAATATAGCAGTAAAAATATAAAACAAACAAGATTAAATGAAATTTAAAAAAAATCTAAATATCAAACTAATATACTTTCACATCTTTCACTGATTCATAGCCAATTACCTCATCATCATCCTCATCATCACCATCATCCTCATCCTCATCACCATCCCTCACTTCTGTACTATTTATTTTTAAACTTTGACAAACCTATAGAGTAACAGGACTCATTTGCAATTGTCCCCATTAAAATCAAAACATTTCAAATATTTATATGACTCTGTAATGTATAATATGACACTGAATATGATGTTTTAGATTCCAAGAAAAGCTAATTGTACAATTTTTAGTGTATCTTGACTGTGGAAGGACGGCTGAAGTCTATAAATGCCTTTAAGTGCCAAGCCTCTGGAGAGCTCTGGTCCACCCGAGTGTGAACAAGTGTGGGTGGGCCCGGTACCCCCGCGCGAGAGAGACCCCCGGTCCAGGCCCAGGGAGACACAGTAGAGATGGTAGAGATGGCTTTTCATTCATGAAGCTTGTTAGTACAATCAACCAGAGGGGATTAGTTAACCAGACTGACATTGTGTAATTGTATGCGTTTATGTCTATCCATGTTAATGTCTGGGTGCACATGTGTGTTGACGTTGTATGTGTTCCTCCATGCATGTGTGCACATTGGTGTGCTACCGCAGCCTGAAAGCCAGGCCATGCAGAGAATTCCAGCTAGCTGATGCTGAGTGGGACTGACTGTTCTCGGCAGGCCGGGTGTGCAGCTAGCGGGCGCTGACGATGGGGCTGGTGGCAGGTTAAGTAACTGGGCTTGGTGGAAGAAGTGAGCATGGAGTTAAGGACTGAAGACAAGCGTGCGATGATGCTGGGTTGGAGGGTGGTGAGTTAGGTTTACTGATGACAGGGGTGTTGATTAGTTGTGAGTAGCTATATTGGTAACAAGCTGGCCACGGAGGTGGTGAATGTGCTGGAAGCCATTTACAATGCTCACGGCAGTTTGCAGTTCCCTGCGTGATGAGTTCATGATGCACCGTCCAACAGCATACGACTGTCCAGCAGAGTCAGAATCACTTATGGCTGCAACCTACTCTGTGCCACGCTGTTTGAATATTGCATGTATAGGTATAATGGTATGTATTTTCTACTGTCTATTGCAGAGGTTTTCAAAGTGGGGGCGGGTCTCCCCAGGGGGGCTCCAAACAGCTTCAGGGGAAGCTCAGTCAACGGAAGTGAAAAAATATTACATTAGTTATCAAAAGAAGATCACATAGTATAGCCTAAACATATGGTGTTTGGTTAAAGAGGTTCATATGTGGTTCAGAGATTCAGTAGTTTGGGGGAATTTTACTGTTTTTCCCAGAGTCAGAAACTAATGAATGTCTTAGGACCTTTATTATGTATCTGGTGTAGTCTGAAGTTATGTCAAACAGCAATATGAGGCTATCTTTGATCTATTGTTGAGTGTCTATGGGATCAAATAACATAATCATGATCCAATAGGCATCCAGGAATTGAACAAAACTAAGCAAGTAAACTAAGTTGAGGGGGCATCTTTTAGTGTGCCAAGCTTTGTCTGAGCGGAGGCCCACAGTCTCAGACTTTGAAACCCCCTGGTGTATGCCCTGCACTTGCTGCTTGCACATTCTTGTACTTTCGTTGTATTTGGGATGTGTGATGTGCTGTACATTTTTTCCCCAAAAGAGCTGTGGCTGATGATTGAACATGCTCGCAGAGGGAGGATGAAACCCGGGCCTCGGCACGATAACAAAGAGTACACATTCACATGCCCAATGCATACACACTGCCAACACAAAGGGATGTATAAAATGGGTACTCTCTGAACGCACACATGGTTGTGCATACTAAAACACCCACGTATAGAAACACACAAGCATATACATAAGCCCACACATATTACACACTGCTACACACATACAGCGGGAAGCATCTACCCTGGCCTTCAACCCTCAGCGTGGTGCATCGTACCCAGGTGGCCAGCCCCTGCTCTCTGGCTGACTAATGGCCCAGGTGGAGCAGCACAGCACTCCATTCATCACAGCTAGACTACTGCATGCATAACACACACAGTTTTGTTTCACACACACCCACATACATACAAAACATTCATATGTATTCATGCACGTGCAAGGATGCGTATACACCCTGTACAGTATATGCTCATGACCTCACCCAAAGATGCGTGCATGGTGTATAAAACAACACGAAATTTAACAATGTTGGGGTAAGAAGAATAAAATAAAAGGGTGTCATATTAAAGGATAACTTTGATCTTTTTCAACCTGGATCCTATTTTCCCATGGCCGAGTGTCTAACGGACTTGTGGGAACAAGAATTTTTGAAATTGGTCCAGTATTTACAGAGTCCGTACCTGCTACTGCTAGCAGTCTAAAACGTGAGGCTTCACATCCCTACATCCCTACAGAGAAACATTTTATTTCTCTGTAGGGATCCTGTCAGACACTTATAACAACAATCGGAGCCTGTCAGTGGCACACACAAAAAAACGCCGTTAGAGGACTATACATTTGCCCCAAAGCCTCGCGTTTTAGGTTAGCTAAGCGCTAACGGCTAGCAGGTACGGACTCGGTCTATACCGGACCAATTTCAAAAATTCTTGTTCCCATGAGTCGGTTAGACACACAGCCATGGGAAAATAGGATCCAGGTTGGAAAAGACTGAAGTTATCCTTTAAGGGGGGGACACACGTGTTGGATGTCAGTGTTTATCTGCTGTGAGCGGTTGAATTCCCAGCCATTGCGTTCAATCTTCACGTGGAGTAGGAGTCATCTATTACCATTTGCCTTGTCAGTCAAGCCCCTGACCCCCTCCATCCTTCTCCCAGAGCCAGTGACACCGTCCCCCCTCTACACCCACCCCACCTCCTACAGCCCCGCATCGCTCTGCGTTCAGCATTCATAACCTCAGCTGAGAGGAGAGCTATAGTATGATAACTATTCAATAGGTGCCACACAGCACCGCGAGCCAGACTAGCTTGATATGCGATGGATAGCGATAGAGGGTAAGAGAGCAAGGGAGAGAAGGAATTGGAAGTGAGAGGAAAGAGGAAATAGGGTTATCAGAAGGTAAGACAGATAAGGGGAAGGAGTGAAGGGAGGATGAAAGAAGGTGTCAGAGAGAGATGATGGGAACAAAATTCCGGGAGAGGAGCAGAATGAGATAGGAGAAAGAGATTGAAGAAAGAGGGTTGAGAGATTGGTGGTAGAGAGCTAACCATATTGAGAAGGTGTCAAAAAAACAACACTAATTGGACAGGAGTCTATGAGGCGTTTTGAATCGTGTGCATTTGCAGTTTGGCATTGTGTTGAGAGAGAAAGCCAGAGATGAAGAGAGAAAGCAGGGGGGCTCAAATACCAAAGTGGCATCAGCATGGTAGAAGACATCACCGAAGACATCATAGAAGACATCATACTGTAGAAGCGAAAACGTGTCGAGACAAAATCAATGCGATTTGACTCCTTCTGGAAACCTTTCAACAAACTCTGCAATGACGTGTTGTATTAGATTTTACGCCTTTGCCTTGATTTTCTTGCCAAAACATTGTCTCCATCAAATTGAAAGGTAAAACTTTATTGTAGCTGATGTGTTTTTGCTTGGGGATGTTGCTTCTGTTTCTGCCAGTAGGGGTAACATATTGCTTTTTAGCTGTTTTACACAAAGTAGCTTCAATCTCTGTTTGCAAATTTCTCTAACTTCAACACACACAGGCTCTTATATAAACATTCTCTCAAAAGGTTAGGGGCTCAGCAATCTCGGACTCTGGGGGCTAACGGCCACTATTTCTGGGTTATCCGGTCTAGACTTCCTCTTCCGTGCGCCGGTCATTGTTTACAGTCCGATTAGCAACTTTTTGTAGGTGTTTTAGGTCCAGACAACATTTCGGCTAATCTCTAGCAACAGATATCTGCATAAATGCAGATTAAAAACAAATAAAAAAGTTAATTAAAAGCTAAATCATCGTCAATGGGTTCCGAGAGTGCATGCAGGTAAATAGTCCGTGTGGAGATTTAGCTTTTTATTATTTTATTTTCTGTTTATAGAGATTAGCCAAAATGTCTGGACCTAAAACACCTACAAAGATTATCAATTGTGTATTGTGTGTAGAAACGGCTGCAAATAAAAATATCAGACCAAAACGCTGTGCACCATCAACGCCTTCACAAGACAAAGAGGGAAAAGTACTGCGACACAGAACACATGTACAGGACCAAGAAAAGCCTTGTTCACCCACAATCTGTTAAACTGAGTGTAAACTGGCTACATGTGAAACAATCTGGTCGTAGACATCGACTCCCAACTTCATTCTCGTGTGTGAAGCTGCTAATCGGACTGCAAACAAAGACAAGGAAAGGAAGTCGTTATCTGGATATCCGCTGGCTACATCGAATCACCCAGAACTATTGGCCGTTGCCCCCAGAGGCTCAAACGTTCGTCAGACCGATTAGACAATGGATTCCTAGATTGGGGGCTCAGTGGTTTGTTTGAGGGCATCGTGGTAGTGATAGTGCTGACACAGATAAATCACAGATACAATAGTAAAACAAGACAACTTGCACAGTATAAAAGCTAATTGAAAAAGCAGTAACAGACTAATGAATTTGCCTCTGTTTTTTCATTTTCAATCTAGCGAGATTCAATTTGAAGTCACTTTGCAACATTTTCCAGGCAGAAGGAGCAAAAAATACATAAAAGCCCTTTCCCCATTTCAGTATGGACGTGTAAGGGAGAGACAGCAGGAAGCCTTGAGAGCGTAAGCTGTAGGATCCATTTCTTTTCTACAAAATATAAGAACATAGATAGGATGGAAGCACACCAAGGTTTTGCAGAACTGATTTAAATATAAAAAGATACCAGTGGCTAAGTCTACAGTACAAATCACAATGATGAATGGAGGTCTTTACCATTTGTAATGAATCTGAAGGCTGCATGATAAGCAATGTCAATTGAACGACAGCACTGAGAGAATGCATGCATATAAGATCGGCACAGTTCAGTGTCTCTAACCTCTAAGCCTTCCAACACATTTCCATCAACAACGGTGCATAATAACTTTAAAGCCTGCACCTCTTGATTCTGATTATTGATTAGCAAAGAAAAAAACTCTTTGAATAAAACACACTGAAAAATAACTGCTTAAATTACCATAACATAAGACCCAGGAAGATGATGTAGATGTAGGTAATTTAGGTTGAAATTGTTGGCAAATTACTGCCATTGTCATTCTGGACAGAATACAACTATTGTGGAAGTGCTTTGAAACAAACTGCAGTCACCAGTCTTCTGTGTAACCAGAGTCGAG
>CABFOS010022481.1:0-10551 GCA_900660315.1 Diretmoides pauciradiatus | reverse complement strand
TGTGGAAATGAGGAGGAAATGGACATCCCCTTCAGAGATGAGCCTAAGAGATAAACAAAATGAGCTGAGACTGGGAGAGGGGTATTTAGTGGGGGTATTTATTGGTTCAGCCAGTTGAGTGCCTTGGCTTCGAGGGTGCTCTAAGACTAAGAGATGAGGAGCAACTAAAACAATAGGGACATGAGGAGAAACAGTGTCGGGGTCATAAGGTCGCTGGGGAGAGGACTGACAGCCAGCCACTTTTCTTGCATCTAGGACTAGGGTAACTACGACTATCGACACAGCTTAGCGAGTCAGCTGCTGGCCTTAAAGCGAAAATCCTCCCGAATACAGAATCCCCATGTTATTCCCGTCAAATCAATATTTTGCAGCAACATTTTTGATCTCTCTCCCAAAGCTTAAAGCAGAGAACCAAGACTCCAAGACATGTCTGATGTCACCAAGTGACAAACCTGGAGAAGCTCCACTGACAATAAAGTGACCATCTTTGTGGCCTTGTAAAATTTCCTCCTAGCAGAATGTATGAGAATCTTGATCTTCTTGTTTCCAAGTTTTAGGGAGAGACTTGTTCATGTTCACAACTCTTCATTCAACAGTTCAAGATCAGAGATCACGGGAATAAAATCTGAGAATTCTGTTTCTGGATGGATCTTTCCTTTAAGCTACAGCATGCACCTGACAAAACTCCATAAAGCGATACAGGGAGACAGGGAGGAAGAGCCTAGTGAATCAGAGGAGACTAATATCTTCCTACTTCTCTACTTGTGTTGAACCACTAATTTAATCAATACCTCATACGCATGTTGACAGTAAACAGAAATCTGAAACAAAAAATGGAAGGAAGAAAATAAGAGATTAGTCCACACACAAAAAAAACGAAAATGAAAGGAAAAAAGAAAGGGAACAAAGCCTATTAAAACCATTCTAAAAATAGAGATGTCAGGGAAAAAGGTGGAGAGTGTTAACCCCCAGTATGGCATTGATTAGGGGTTACTGCGGCATTGTAACCTTTTCACAGTCAGCCTGGGCGGTGAGTTAGTCAGGCAATCATAGAGAGGGAGGGATCACATGTGGTTAGCATTTAAACTGGGGATCAGTGTGGCACAAGGTCTCTGCAGCCACCCCCTTATCCTGACTAATGTAAACAGTGAAGGTGTCAAAACCAAACACATTTGGCTGCTCCATGCATGCACACACTTTATCTGACGCAGCCAAACACACACACACACACACTCGGATACACACACACACACACACACACTCGGAAACACAATTGTGCACGTGAAGACCCACATGTTTCAGACAACCCACATAGAGAAGATATACATACACAACTAACACATTCTCTGGTTCTGACCCTGTTAGATGATGATGAGCCTCTCTGTGCGGGTGATGAAGATTACATTTTAAACATACTTTGAATAATTTGAGCTGACACACTCAGCAAATATCCCCCAGTGCAGTAAAGTAAACATGGAATTGCCAAAACAGGCAAGTGAGGCTCTGGCAGAAATATTTACACTTCAATTCAGTAAGGGCCTTTTGCGGTAGAGCTGCACTTTGCGAAGCAGTTTTTTCTCCATCACCGAGTGGTGGGAATTGGTAAACAGAGCGGGGAGGAATAATAAATACTTCATCAAGGTTCCAAAGTACAAGAGATTGCCAATTAATAAGATGTAGATTTGTTGCTGATTATTCACACTTCATTTGTTAAACTTGCCGTTACTTCAAAAGCGGGACATGCACTATTTACAGATATTTCAATTGAGAAGGGGCAAGGGTTTCTAGATGAGCTAAGTCAATCAGGGGACATGCTCGCATGCCGGCGTAGTTAAACTATATCTACTTTGAGCACATTACCAACATTCTCCCTGTAGTTGCTCATATCTATACCTAAAATATTGTGCACCGAGTTCAGCGACTCAAACTGCCACGAAAAGATTAGACCGGCCAAATCTGGCGGTGGTGCAATTAAGCGCTCAATGTCACCGTTGGCAGTGAACTATTCTCCAGGGGTCAAAAATGCCTTTTCAGAGGGAAGTCCTGGGACAAATGAAGCCTGCCTCAGCTGCTGCCGGGTAAGCTGATCCCTGCAATGCCACGGCAGGGCACAGGACAGGGAGGGAGGCACAGAGGGATGGAGAGATGGAAGGATGGAGAAGGAGGGTTGGAGAAAGGGGTGGTTGGGGGGCAAAAGGGGGGGAATGCCTCGTCTGCAGGCATGTCAACTCAGCTGTTGACCAAAGATTATGGCAGAAAGTAAAAGAGACGAGGAGATAAGGAGGGAGAAAAAGAGGGGACGTGAGAAAGTGAGATCAATTGAGCGAGATCGAGCAGCGTGGAGAGTGAGACAGACGGAGAGAGGAAAAGAGAAAACAAACAGGACCCTGGCAGTGTGAGTGACAGGCAAGGGGGACCCCCTACTCAGAGGGTAAGTGGGCACCCATAGAGGGTTAGGGCACAGGAAGGCCAGGCCTGACCTCTGTCCCCCTGCAGACGTCTGGCTCGGTCAGGGACCAGGAGGCAGCGTGTTGAGCCCGTCTGGAGGGTCGACCCTGAACTCAGCTGCTCGACGCATTAGCCCAACCCCTCACCTCCAGCGGCTATAAAAAATATCACCAATTAAGATACTGTCACCATTTTCTTAATGCAAACAAACTAGCCATAACTCATGCGATACCAGAGACCGGTAATATCTGACCTGCTGTTTGTGGACATAATTATAATGTAATTTACATGGAGCCCGATGTGAGTGTGAGAAACGCTGACAAGGAAAATATTTGAGTACAAAAAGCAGCAGTTTCTGACCGGTGTGAGCTCGATGTGATGAAGCCTAAAAGGACGTAATGATTCAAGTAGCCCAATTCAACAATTCCAACTGTATTTGAAAAGCACATGGTTTATACATTAACTTTTTCAACAACTGGAGGTTTCACAAGATTTTTAAAATAATTTCGCCTACTGAAAATAATACATACAGTGTGGAGAGTGGGAAAAAAAACACAGAATAATGGTCCTACTGCCATTTCTTGTCGTTTCCAAGGCTTTCACGTCAACATCAATTGGCCTAAAACAAAACAAAACCGCCACCATTTGTTTTTATTGCCCAATACAACATTTCTGAAACGTAAAATATGACATTTTCTCTTTCTTTTTTACCCCGCAAATTACTGAGCAATTTTTCAATTTCAGTTGAGCACAGGGAAAAGAAAAAAACAAAAAAAAACGAATCGCTGGCTGGGATTAGCTGCCGGCTTGTCTGCCTGCCTGCAACTTGCCTGATCTTTAAAATCCAAACATTTTTAAAACTGGTCAATTTCACACCGTTTCAGCAGATTAATGGGAGCGTGCAGAAGACCATTGCTGGGTAAACACGCTCTTTTGTTATTGTTGTTTTTCCTCAGCGGGCCGCCGGTGAACTCACGCTGACATCAAAGCAGTGGACCTGCAGAGCGGAGGCCAGGCAGTGGAGGGCGAACGGCAAAGGAGTGAGAAAATAAATGAAGGAAACCCGATAGCTCCTTATCTCAGACAGACCCCCACCACCACCACCTCTAAATCACTCACACACACATATACACAAACAATAACACACACACACACACACACACAGCAGGTCTGACACACTGAGGCCTTGTCCCTCATGTCAGGGTCCACAGAGCGCCGTCCCTGAGGAGGGTCCGGCAATCAGACCCCCCCCCCTCCCTTCTACGCAAAACACACATTTTACCATTCAAATGTCTTCATCCTAAAAGAAAGGCCCGCTAGTGCTGTCTGGCTGCTAGTGAATGTTGGGAGACACAGAGTGGATATGATGGGTTTCAGGTTGTGTTTCCGCTGGTCCGGAACCCCACTAACAACACTCTCGCTGCTAACCACGTCCAGCAGAGAGCACACTGCTCTGCTCCTGCTGCTGCATGGGTCATTTACACCCATTTCTCCTATTTCACTGCTGCTCTTCCTCTGCCGCCCCCCTACTCATTCTCGCCTCCTCCTCCTCCACCGGCTATTTCTCATTGTCCTCCACCTCCAACTTGTGTTTAGTCCTCCCTCTCTCCTCGTTTGCTTCTTTTCGCTTTCCGTCATTCTACCGTTTTTCCTCCTCCTCCTCCTCGTGTCCTTCTCTTCGCTGGTTCTCTACCTCTGTCTTCTTTTTTCCTCTGCTTATTGTTCTTCTCCAACATTTTTTCTTGCTCTTGATCCTCCTTCTCTCTTCTCCTTTACCCTTCCGCTCATCCCACACCTCCTCCTCCCTTCCATAATCAACGAGTCTGATGCTTGTTTTAATGGGGATGACACTGGTTCTCATAAGAATGGCTTCCAGCTGGAACCAACAGGAATGAGAGATGAAGAGGGGCTCAGTGTTTCAACTATACGGTCACCGTTTGGGAAGGTTCCAGTAATGTCAAATGGTACGTGGCCACTTCTTTTACACTTAAGCTGCTCGGCCCGTTGATGACAACCCCACTGGGATGTGAACTGGATAGAATCGGGCTCATCACAAATGACTCAAATTACCTTTTCTTCAACCTCCCTTGGCTTCGAGCACATCCATCAGCTCAACTAAAAATTAGCTGCTAATGGGTTTTTAATGAAACTGTAACAAATGCAGAAAGCCATTACAATGTGATTAAAGACAGGGGTCTCATTTTCTCCTCAGACTGAGGTAGACTGGAGGAGGACAGGGTTTCACACACTTTCTCACACACGTTAATGAGTGAAGTGCGTGAAGACATATGCACTATGTATAGCTTATATACTGTATACACACATCCCAATACATGGGCGCCAAGCTAACCTTCTGCACACAAATACTCGCATGCGACCGCACACATGTGCACACATACATACTCTTGTGCACACATACATACTCTCATACATACAGGCTTAACATAAAGAGTTGACTCTACATACACCAGTACAGCCATGCAGCTGGAATCCATAGCCGATTGGGGGGATTAGAGCCCGAAATGAACCCTGATGAATATCACATCGTGTGACATTCTGAATAATTATCTCACTGAAAACAGCTTATTACAAAAATGTGGTCTCTCTCTCTCTCTCTCTCTCTCTCTCAGAAATTAAATCCGCTACTGGGAAAGAAAAAACCCATTTACAATGGATGTATTGCAATAATGAAATATTACAGTCCTGAAAAGTACACAATGTGCTGAAGTATTGGACGTGAATCGGTATATTCTTTAGCCCGGTTTCTCTGAGGAAAAATAATATTCAGCAGCCACTCGGTGTCGAGCCACTGCCTATCGATCATGGAGAGTTAACCTCGATTATATGCGGTCCTCATGCAGTTTGGCCCCCCCAAGCGGACATTTCACACTGCGCCTATGGGTAGAAGAAAAAGAAACTGAAAAACTGCAGCTGCCGATACAGCAGAGAAACTGCAGCTTCTGCTTGCAAGGTATCAAGCAATATATTCCTTACATTCATGACTTTGGAAACTTAATTATGCTTATTAATAATTCTGTAGTTATTAGATTGTAGAGTGCATAGAGACCATGTGATGTGATGAAGTCGTCTATACCATAATTACGATTTTTTAGCCTAGTTACTGTATGAAGCTGTGCAGCTGAAATTAATGCACAGCTTCCAAATGTTCAAAAGCGAGTTGTTATGATCCGTCCATAAAAATCTTTTCCAAGTCAATTTCTTTTGTGAAACCACACACCGCAACTCTGCTAACTACTCAGCACATACTGTACATGTTTGTGTCAACCGTCAGATAAACAACATATCCTTGACTTCAAATGAAGGAAAAGTCAGTTTCACAAAACACACACCCAACCCTGGTTTGCTTGAAACTCTTGTTTATTTCTTTTTACTCAAATGAATTATCTGTAATTTGTGTCTTTTAAAACCCTCATACCTATATAATTAGTCCCTCCACAACAAAGAAGAGACAGACTTGTGGGATTTTTTTGTTATCATTTCAAATGGGGGAATGTTTACAAGGTCTGCAATACCAGAAGTGTTACTAAGTACATTTCAGCCTTGCATACTGTTACAACAAAAGCACTTGGTTAATTTTCCAAACATGTGCCTCCTTTCTTTCAGAAGCACAGAAATATAACATGTTCATTAAAGAGAGGGGGAGCAGGGACGTGGAAAAGATTCCAGGGCATCTGCCAAGAAGAGCTGCACAATTACAAAACTATTTCACTCCGAACCCGGAGGAATCACAACGACAGTGCTGGTGATGTCATGTGGGAGGGCTCTGCCAAGAGTGCCTGCGCTGTACCCAAGTCAAACTGGCTATGTTTAATATCTGCCTCTAACATGCCCAGAATAACAATAAAGACAAACAGGGAGCCAGGTTATGGAGCAGACCCACAGGGAGCAACAGAAGGGTTTCTGACTTCTTCTCAGTTCAGTTGCACATATTGTTCAGCTATTGTCCTTGATCTGCCTTAACCTGAGAGGATGTAATTGGCCGCAGTTGTTGTGCAGATGTTTGACTGCAGGATGGTAACGAGGCATGGGTTGAGACGTGCCACACAGTAACACAGGCTCCGTTGTGCAGAGCCCTGAGCCAGGCCTTAAGCTTTAGTGCCCTTTTCTAATCTGTAAAACACTGTACAGTAGTTTTGATAAGGGCCTGTCCTGCAAAAGCTCAGTAAAGTGGAGCAATCAAAGCCATCTTCTGAATGTGACCCTATAACAATTTGGTTCCACTGCGGACCCATTACATTCTGTGGTGTGGATTTAAACCCTCAGAAATATTCTCTAGTCTTACACGCAAACCTCAAGTAATACCAGCAGAAACCAATCCTGTGTTTACGGTACAGTAGCTGCTGCTGCTCCAGTTAAAGTGTGCATAATTTGCCATTAATCAGACTTATAGCAAATCTCATAGCAAGGTTATTCATGCATAAAATCTTTGTTACAAAATGGCTTTTTTGCGGGTTATTTCCCCACAGTATCAGCGGTAAGCCTTTCGAAAGCAGAGGGAGCTCTGAAGTGATTGTTTTTGAAACAAAGGGTTGTAAGACAACAAGGAACTCGGGACGGCTAGCAGCGATGGAGTTGCCGTGATGGAACTCGTAGCAGGACTGAACAGTCGACCTGACAGCCATCTCTAGTTTAGTGCCCGTTCAATTCATACCTAGAGATCTCTGGAAATGAGTATACTAGGTTCATGCTGGTGACCTGCACTATCAGTACTATTATACCTGACACCTAGTTGTGGTAGTGAAAGGGAAAGAGAAAGAGAGAAAGAACTGGAGCAAAGGAGTGGGAAAACAGGAATGCTAAGAAAGAATGGGGAAGAGAATAAGAAGAGGAAAGTGAGAGTGAGACAAAAAGGCAAGTAGGGAAAAAAGCAAAGAGACAGAGAGACAGAAAGAGAATGGGAAAGAGGGAGGAATTGTTCCTGATTTAGATCTGAGAGGCTCTGGTCCTTCAGATGTCTCCATCAGCTAACCACAAGCCCAGACTGAGCATGTGAGGCATGCTGCTTACGCTGGCACAGCTACCCCCTAATGCTAATAACTGCAATGTGTTAGCTACAATAAAACACTCTACGAAGCCGGCTGACACACACACACAGGCATGCACACAAAAAAGTACACACACATCTTATTCAAGTGAACTGTCAGCTACATAGGGGAATTCCCACACTCAGCCGCAGCTTTTAATCCTAAAAGTTTATTTAATAGTTTATTGTTTGCCTATGTTATTTGAAATTATTAGTCTTGGTGAATGATAAAGGTTTGTCAAGTTCACAAAGAGCATCCCATAGGGCTGGGATCGCTCAATCCTCGGTAACTGATTTTAACGTGAACATTGACAACCATCTGTCAGAAATGGAAGGCGTTTCCAGCTTTGCCCATCATTTCATACACAGTATTAGGTGCATGATACAAGACATAAGCATTAAGCACCCCTAGAACACTGTAAGTGCCAACCTCTGAGAACAGTGCAAGTAGTGGCTGAGGCTACTCTGACAACTTAATTGCACATGTGAGGTGCAGCTGGAAGGCACGTACGATAGAGGCCTAAGTGTTCTTGGAGAGAGTATCGATGTTCTGAAACCAGCGAGATAGAATAAATCAAACGGAGAGAAATGGGAGAGGACTTTCCATCAATGTTGAGAAATACCAAAGCCATATTGCAGAGGGTTTGAGCACGCAAGCGGAATGCAGCGGGCCTTTATGTTTGTGTAGCTTTTATGCACCAGGTTCCAAAGCAACTGAGGTACTGTCAACATTCATCAGCTTACTTGAGAGATGGAAAACTGTCAACTTTTCAACATTACATAGGAAACAAATCATTTCAATTGCATCCTTGTATCATCTTGGAGCTGTAACCCAGTCCTCATCCACGGATTTTCAGATCTCTTATTGTCTTCATCAGTGTAATGAAAGGAGACATGTTTCATGTCTTTACTGAGATTTGGGGATGAGTTTTGCATAACATGGCGAATCGGCGATGCAACAAGAGCCCTGCCACTGGCCAGAAGCCAGAGTGCAGTGTATTTGATATCTCTGTGATATCAGTCAAGTTAATGGAAAACACCCAGTATCCCGATATCTCCACTGTTCTGCTCTCTCAGCTGGAAATTATAACAGTCACAAAGTTTTTACAAAAGAATTGGAGCAATTACAACTCAATTATAACACATGTAAATTCTTATCATGTTGGCCATTTTAAAGAAGCAATGTGGTCAATTTCAAGCCAGGGCGATATACTCCTTCAAGTTTGGCATGTTTATTATCTTTTCGGCTAACCATATGCCTTCTCCACACAATCTCTTTTTTCTTCTCTCCCCCTCCCCACCATGGAGAGTGACATGTTGTGCAATTATTCATATTACATTCTTCTTCTCTTACCCACACAACACAGGGGCCCTGGCCGGCCAAGATAAAAGCAAACACAACCAACTCCATGGGGCAAGTGGATTCTGATTGAACCCACACACAAGCTAGAGCGAGGGACCTATTTTTGAAAAGCACTGGGAACCGCGTTCCTCTGCCTTCAAGGAACATAAAATGTCAGGTACAAAGAAATGTGTTTTAATAGGATCTAGTGAAGGAAAAACCAAAGATTTACACACTATCAAGTGGCTACTGCTACTGGCTGGCTCTGCGTAACTGGTTTTACTGGCTAAAAATGCCCTGCCTAATATGGCGTCATCATTTCTATAATAAGAGTGGAATTATTCATAGGTCAAAGGGGTGAGGGTCTGCTAAATGGAGCACACACTCACACTGAGACATAAAACACGGACCACCCACAGTTTGTGTAACATGGAGTCATACAAGCCTACCTTTCTCCACTGAGAAATTACACACAGGGGCTCCCAGTTACCGTGTTACTCCTTTTAATAGCTTTCTGTTTCACCCAAAGTAAAAGAAAACGTCAGACGTATCCATCTCTATAAAAGTGGTAATGGGCGATGACATGAGGAGAAGTGCAGTGAAAAATGGGCCAACTGTGGTGGCCTTAGCCTGGGCAGGACACAAAAACAAAATGAAAGCCTCTTGCACTTAAAATACATATACACAAAGAATGCCCCACCGTATCTTCTAAACGTAGCTGCTGGTGTAGGTTAAAGTCTAGTTCCTTACAAGAATGCAGCATTTTTTGTCTCATTTCATGAGACAAACATAGATTAATGCGTAATGTGTTCAAGGCACCAAACAGACTGGTGATAGTAGATGATCTCAAGAGCAATCTGAAGTAGAAAAGTCTCTAATTGTAATGTATTCCTTAAAATAACTGTTTAAACATAGGACTAATAAAGCAAATGGAGTCCCGAACTGCAACACAAGCTCTCCCAGAATTCCTGTATTAAGAAAGGACTAATAAAGTGAACATTATCCCTAATTGCAACGCAATCTTTTCCCAGATTGCAATATCACCAGCAGCACCAAGCAAGTAATAGCCTCCACTGAGGGATTGTTGTAGTCCGGATGGCCTGAGAGCAGGGATTAGCCCGTGGAGCGGCAGCATCCTGCCCATAGTGTATTGATCACCACTTGACTCAGTGGATGCAGGAAGCCGCCGGGTTTAATTTTTCCCCCGACTGCTTTCCTGTGTCTGAGGACTGTCTGAGGAGCTGAAGTAACCACAGCCCACCAGGAACCCAAACCTCCATCAAACCTCAAAGAGCAGTCAAAGGCAGTGGGTTGTGTAGCCGTGCTGACTCACAGACAGCGGTGGCTGGGCGCGAGACCTTCTGCTTGAATGACACACTTTCGGGTTGTCTTCTGCAGATGCTTTAAATCAAGCTGGAATGCCAGGACGAAACTAGTGTGCAAGGGGGTCACTCACTCAACTCGAATGAAGAGGTGGACAAATACAGGAAACTACACTGTTGGCTATAGTCTTATTTAAAGTTATGTTCAGTCACTGCAGTCCAACATGCAGTCCTGTGTCAAATACGGAGCATCAAACTATTTGGGGCAAATGCACAATGATAAACATTCACCAGTCATTCTCATAACCGCTCTTAAGGTTATTCTCTCTCTCTCTCTCTCTCTCTCTCTCTCTCTCTCTCTCTCACACACTTGCTGCTCTGGCTTCCAACCTGCC